>OX328123.1:54342261-54504937 GCA_946811695.1 Gonocerus acuteangulatus | reverse complement strand
TATTGCGAAATTAACAATAGATGAGCTTTTCTGGTGACATAAGATCTTTATGCAATTTTCACCAAAATTATACTTTTCTTTATGTGAATATGCTTATAGCTTTATCAGATAAGCGTATTGAAACTTTTATGTCCATGTGCAGATAGGAGGAAAAACATTTTTAAATTAATTTCCCAAGAAAAATCAATATTTTCCTATAGACAGAACTAAACTCCTTATAGTCTACGAGCTGGCAATGTTTTCTTAGAAAGGATTTATTGTTAATTGTTACTGCATTGTCTCTCTCTCACTCCCACAAGCATTGTACAGGTGGTCTGGCTAGCGGTATAGGTTGCATTCATTAGTAAATTATTATTTTAACTAAAAATACGATTATTTTTAGTTAAAATAATAATTTTTCAAATCATTTCAAGAAAGTCATTTTTTTATTAAATAAATTTAATTTTTCGAAACATAAATGTGTTATTGCCAGACACAACATAAATTATTAGTATTATTGACCTCTCTCCCTCTCTCTTTCTCCTCTCTCTCTCTCTCTCTCTCTCTCTCTCTATATATATATATATATATATATATATATACATATATATATATATATATATATATATATATATATATATATATATATATATATATATATATTAAATAGACATATAGACCATTAGTCAATCATTCACTAATCTCTTGCAAACAAAATATTTTTTTATTTATTTATACATTACTGATCCCACAAATAGGGCGGTTTATCACAGAAAACAATTTAATAATAATTAGCAGGTGTGAAAAATCGTTAATAAATTACCAAATAAAACAATTAAAAAATCATTTTCGAATAGAATATTCATTGACGATAAAAAAGGTACAAACTTAAAGAATAACGTTTATCAACACATATTTAATAAATAGTCTGAAATATTGCATACAAGTAATCATTAATTTACAATTACCCTCTTGGCATTTCCTTAATTCACTTCACGAAAGAATATATAACAGTCTAAAGAAAGATATATATTTTTCCATTTTCATTCCGATCATACAACTTAATCGTGAGATATAAATTTTAAAAGACATTTTTGATTTCTTTTTTTTTTAATCGACGGGGGGTCCATACATCCAGAGCTAAGAATTTGGCTCTAGGCCACTAGGCGAAAAAATCTCTGGGCCGCCTTTTCTGCTTCTTTTATTCCTTGTTCCATTCGACCCACGTGCATGAAAAGAATAAAAACATTATCTCCTTGAACAGGAAAAGACCATTGAAAAAGGCGTTGATTTCAATTATTCTGGAAAGCTAATTAATGCAAGATTGATGACTAGAAAACGAAATACTCGGCCTTGCAATGATGGCAAATATTTGGTGGGTGTAAATATAGAAAATACATATATGATGGGTTGAGAAGCCAAGGGTACAAGTGACGATATAATCATTTTCAGATATTACTGTTTAACGTTAAATCATTTTTGTAAATTCCCTGATAAGTGTATGTCTGTATAATGTTAAATTATGTTTCTACAATGCATCAATTGAAATGTCAGTAATATAGTTAAAAAAAAAAAAAAAAAAAAAAAAAAACTAATTGTTAATGTCTATTATAAATTTATAATTATAACATGCATCACTTGAACCCCTCCAAAAGCAAACAATTAATATTTATTGTCAGGGTACTTTATAAGTGTAGTTCAATAAAACAGTATGGGATGGCAGACAACTAGTATTTTCATGCAGATGAGGGTTCCAGTCCACCGGCGCACAGTGTAACGTCCAATGGAAAAAAATCTAAATTTTTGTTTTCTTATATTTAATTTTTAATCCTCTAGCTAAGTTTAGAAACTATTCAAGGAACTAAAATCTTATAAAACTAATAAATATTAGTTTTATTTTGTTTGATTGCAACAAACAAATTTGCAGTATTGATTAATTGATTAATTTCAAGAGCTCGCGAACTTAGCGACTCGCTCTTTTTTAATGTTAGCGGTAGAATCTACTCTCATAATTGTAAATTAAGAAATTCAAAAATTCAGGGTTTTGTGGAAATTTAGATAGCTCTTGCATGAAAGTTTAAAAAGTTGTTATGCATCAAGTAACTCCTTTTTTTAAAGTTTCAGGACTGTGTCCATTACTACACTTCACGTTAAGTCATACATGTTTTAATAAATTCTGTTGTGCTAAATGAAATTGTAAATATTTGAGTCTTTAAGGTGAGTGAGTATTGTGTTTAAGTGTGGACTGTTATCTGTCAAAAGTTCGTTCATGTCATGCGGTAGATTTAGTCTGTCTCGTTCTTTGCAATCAGTCAGTATGTGTTTTATAGTCAAGTTTGCGTTGCATATGGCACAAACTGGTCTGTCTTGTCTTGTCTTTTGCAGTATTATAAACAAGTCAAAATCATTAAAACCTGCTTTATACCAACAATCAGTTTGGTTCTCTCTCGTTGAAGATTGGACAGTGTTTTTATTAAGTCATCCGAAGGAAATTACGTCAAAACTATTCCTTTTTTATCTGATATAATTGATTACGGGTAATGACTCCCTTATTATTTATCCTGAATTATTCTTCATTGATTTTTGGCATTATTCTTAAGTACAAAATTTAGATAGACCATAGCAAAAAAACTTCATCTGAACACATCTCAAGTTTTTTAGAGCTTAAAGTTTACCTCAAGTATAATGTACTGAGGGCCATTTAGGTTGCCGAATCTTGCCAATTTCAAAGATTTTTATTTCTAGATCCATCATCATTTTTTCTTCCAAATTTGAAAAAAAATGTGGATAAATCCAAGAAAACGGTATTAATCCTTGGGCTAATGATTCAATTTAATCTGCAGGATGATCCTAAAGAAATATTAAGCAAAAAGACTGCCAGTTTAGTCCTACATTGCTCACCGCAGAGAAAAAAACTCTTATATAAATACTGGTAATTAAGAAATTATTTAATAATTTCATAGAAAATGGTAAAATATTATTATTCTAAGGCATTATTACTATAAGTATAATTTACTACCATCCTATTACTACATTATATGTTACAGTTATAATATATTTTATAATATTGTTATTTATAATATTATTACCTGCCATATTATTTCTATTAATATTACAAATATTAAAATTAATATTATTATAGTCGTATAGTATGCACTATTAAACTATTGTTACCTTGTTTTGAGTTGATTTCAATTGATAAAATGTTTATTTGAAAATAACTAGCGGTTAATGATTTTTGTCCATAATCCTCACTACTTCGTTACACTGTGCGGCGGCAGGATTTTTTCTCATCTCAGGGCCCATCTTCTCATCTCCTTGCCGCATAATGGATGTCAGCGCTAATGGCCCAGTTTTCGGTGTGCCAAAAAAAAAAAAAAATAATAATAATAAAAAAAGTATATTGTACAATTAAATTGATTTTGCTCAAATTATTCAGAGACATTGTCCAAAATAAAGCCTCTTAGTTCTTCCAAAGCTTGATGGTCATCATCAACTGGCTCAGCCTCTGCAACTTTTTTACCTGGCTGTTGTCCTCCTTGATTCACACATAGTGTATTGTAGGAACTATGGCTGTATGGAGGAATTAATTGGAGCAAGTCCTTTTACTTGTTTCCCTTTATTCCTGGATTTTCAGCTTTAGGTGGAAGCTCGGCTACAACTGAACGTGGTCTTTCTACTATAGGCTTGGGCTTCATATGTTACACAGAGAAAGTCATGTCAGGATTGAATGTTGGCTTTTAGAGCAATGTGAAGGGATCGGAACTTTTAAACCTTAACCATTACATTTCTTGGATACCTTTGACTGTCTTGACATAGTGTTCTTCTAAAGGTTCTAAGGAGGTAAACTCGTTTTCCATGCTGGTCACCAAAAATTGTTTTGCAGGCCTAGCGACAACTTTTACCCAATCTTAGGGCGCAAAAATACTTCTACTTGACTGTCTGCGAGTTCGTTCAATTATGACAAAGTGTTTTCCCATTCATTGAAGGAGTGTCCAGAAAGAAGGTACTTATGATCGATTTGTTCACTGTATGTGTTTTTAACAATGTACAACAAGAACTTACCAGTGTGCCGGCTTATGTTTTGGCCCCCTGCATTGTAACTAAACATAGTTAATTTTTTAAATGTCGCTGAAAGATCATTGATAAACTTCAGCAAACCAGACAGTATCTCTTCACAAGCTCTGTTGGGCTGACCCTCATGCCACATGTACATAGAAGCATTGCCAGTCCCTAGGGTGTGTACACAAGAGTTACTTACAGCTGAGTACGTCCCCAGCTGTCGTGAATAATAAACTTTTGAGTAAGTCAAAACAGATCATTATTGTTGGAAATTATTAAGATCAAATGTTAAAACTGTGTTCAAATACACAGTCACTTAAGAAAACAAGTAAAATAGTTTTCCTATAGACAGATTAAACTGGAAATAACAGTAAATGATGCAACTTGGAAACCATAAAGTTTGGTGCACAAGGGATACAAGTGTCACTTGTTCCCCTTGTGCACCAAACAAAACTGCTCATTTTTGAAGTAGTATACCTTAGCTAATATATGGATTTCTATGAAATGTGTAAAGCACACACCACCTTCTTTTGGGCATAATCCTGAAATCATAGTATATAAATAAATAATAAATTTTATTTCTGTCAAATTTCGATAAAACGATCTTCAAGCGACTGTAAGGAATTGTTCGAGTTATTTTTATTTATTTATTTTACGAGATTCGCAACGACGGCGACTTGCTCTTTTTAAAATCAAATAAAAAAATATACTAATTTATATGTTCACAATTATCAGTAACTTATAGAACTAAATACATCAAAGATTTTAGGAGAGCATACGACAAAATTCAGTAGATTTGTGTTAAGAATTAAGGGCTTAACATTATTTACAGCATTGCTATTTTCACTATAGTTAATATATTTACATAACATATCACTAAAACTACTAACAATATTTTATTATTTATTAGGTCATGGAGGACGCTACATTTTGTGGTCTTCCATTAATGCCCAAGTAAAATTGAATTACATAATTGATATTACGTTAAAAAAAAAGTGTTCGAGATAACTACAGATCGACTACCGAACATTGATCATCGAGGTTATACTTCAACTTAACTAAATGTGAGGGCATAAACAAAAAGTCCGACTCGCAGGAACTGCATCATCTTAGCGCGGTTCCGTTCTTATCTCTAGACTCATTTAAAATTATTAAAATAGAAGCTGTTATTATTTTGGTTCCACATTTCTAGAAAGCATGAAGATTAGATAGTTAGCCGTCGAGGTGATAAGTAAAGATGGAATGGTTGGGATTCGGCTAAAGAAACCTCAATACGATTATTGTTAAAACATCTATATTTAGGACGTTTTGGCTACTCATTTGTAGCCTTCGTCAGCAATGAAAGTGTCGGGAGGCAGAGGAGGACCAAAGTTGACAGTTCCATCTTTACTTTCAAGAAAGGTGTTATTTACGATCTTACCTGGATGGGTCCCCACCCTAGGAAGGACCCCGCTAGGCATTAGAAAAGCTATATCTTGAAAATCCATATCTCTAAGATTAAATTGTTTTTCTTAACCTGATTTATTATCAAATACATTATCCAACTATAAGCAGTTAAAAAATAACAAGGAATAAAAACAGACAAAAAGAACAGTTCGAATAAGCGAAATCAATTACTTTAAAGTTTTAAGCACTTATTTCTCCGATTGACATCATCTAATCAAGACTTTCACCAGAACCTTTTTTGTAGAGAATTTAGTACGCTTTCTAATGGTATTCTTTCGTTTACCAAGATTCTCAACATTTTTCGAGATATTAAGGAAAGTATACGAAGTTCCCAAAACTTTTCATGTCTTTTCATAAAATAATTTATTCTAACCCTTCCTTAACTCCAAACATAACACAAATTAAAACATATTAGTTTTAATGAAAGTAGAACATGCAGAAAATGTTTCAACTGAATCCCATGATTCTAAGTACCCAAACAAAAAACGGTATTCAAAAACTATTTTTCCAATTTTCTCGAAAACAGTTAAAGCTATCGCCTTGAAAATGGTTTCATTCGTTTTCCTAGCCCAAGAAGCCTATAAAACGAGTACTTACAAGCTTATGAACTCAAAAACGTAAGCGTTACGATTTTTTTTTGCGCGAATTTTGCCCCAAACGCCATCTTCCAGTGGGCGGATTCTGCTGGTTAACGAACTTGACCTTTTAAATTGGACGACGGATTTTTGTACCAAATTTCATCACAATCGGACCATTAGGGAAGCCAGAAATGAGCGAACAGACAAATATATATATATATATATATATATATATATATATATATATATATATATATATATATATATACATATATATATATATATATATAAATATAAACATATATATATATATATATATATATAAATATATACATATATATATATATATATATATACATATATATATATATATATATATATATATATATATATATATACATATATATATATATATATATATACATATATATATATATATATATATATATATAAATATAAACATATATATATATATATATATATATATATATATATATATATATATACAAATTTTAACCACCGTTATTTTCGGTCTCTAGGGGTTCTGAAACGCGAAATTTTCTAGTCGGCACTTCCGGATTGTTTCATTGTATCAACCTTATAAGCGGGGTTCCTCCCTATGGGGGAGGGAGGAACCGCGCTAAAAGCATTTGACTCAATAAATTACTATTATTTTATTACTTATTAATAAATTTTCCACGATTTTGGTCTGAAATCATGGGCGTAGATAGAAAATAATTTGAGGAGGGGCTGGGAGAATTTGGCGGGGGCTGAGAGATTTTCAGGGTTATGGACTACTAACAATCTTACTTACTTTCTTACTCCCCGACTGTACAGGTCTTTGTGACCCTTGGCCTACCGGACTATGCCCTTCCATCCGTCACGGTCCATGGCAGATTTCCTCAAATTTTTGACGCCCAGTTTAGCAGCATCCCTTGCTACTCGTGTTTTCAACGGCTTTTCGGCTTTCCTCTTTTTCTCTCTTTTCCCTACGGTTGCTATGTTCAACATCTTCTTCTGCAACCTCTCTTCCTTTATTTTCACAATGTGACCCGCCAATCGCAGCCTACCTGCTTTTATATAATTAACAATATCCTGATCTTTCAGTATGGCTGCGATTGAGCATTACTCTTTACCTTCCATTTCCCATCTATCTTCACTGCACCAAATATCCTTCTAATGATTCGTCATTCAAAAATCCTTAGTTTATGGCAGTCTGTAGATGGAAGGCCAAAATTAGGCAATCTCACTCTTATATTTGTGTGTGTGTGTGTGTGCGCACACACACACACACACACAAATATAAGAGTGAGATTGCCTAATTATCTGTTTACAATAACGGCTATTCAAATAGAAAGCTTGTTTTGTAACAATTAGCGTTGATATTGGTGCTAAGGCCGTTCCTATTAGGCAGGGAAGGAGTTGAGGGCTACAGGAGCAATCTCTTCTCTATATTTGTATACAATGAAAATATAGCAAATCTAGTTATGGTTGAGAATATTCATGCAGGAAGAGCCGGGGGTCATATATACACCCGGCCATTATAGGCAAATAGCAAATTTCAAATGTATTTACTCAGTCTAAGATTTAATTATTGCTTCTATTTTAAGACAATATGAATTAGTTAGTCCGTTTGTTAAATTTTAAAAAGCTATAAAATATAAAGATATGCGTTCATTGTGCTAAACCGAAGAAATTTAGCTATTAAGAGTTTGGATTCATGTCAGAAGTTTTGAAATATTTATTTAAATCTTCATCGGTCGTGCCTTCCAGATAACGAAAATTATCACAACAATATACATATATTCTTCCTTTTAGCACTTTCCTCCGAAGGAAAGTAGCTATTGAGGTTGGGCTCATGACGGAATTTTTGAAAAATTTCTTCAAATCTTGATCGATCCTACCTAGTAGACACCGAAAATGACCCCCGTTAAAATGTATATATATATATATATATATATATATATATATATATATATATATATATATGTATATATATGTGTGTGTGTCTGTTAACACGATAGCGGCCAGAGTTTTTGTTTTTTCGTCACGAAACTTGGTATATAGCATTCAATTAGCAAACGATTGAACGAGTTCGTTAACCACCAAAGTCTGTCCACCGGAAGGGGGGGTTTACCCCGAACCCAAAACACTAATTTGACTATGTCAGCCGTACTATTTGTTATATTTCAACGAAACTTGGTATTCGTAGTGGTAATATAGAGAGAAAAGTGAGATATAAAAATGAACTAAATCGGTTCATTAGAAGGGGGGGTTTACTCCGGACCCACAATACCAATTCGCCACTACCAGCCGTGATTTTTGGTATATTTCGACGGAACTCGGTATTCGTAGTGGTAATCCACAGGTAAATAACTGTTGTAAAAATAAACTAAATCGGTTCATTAGGAGGGGGGGTTTACTCCTGACCCACAATACCAATTCGCCACTACCAGCCGTGATTTTGGTATATTTCGACGAAACTCGGTATTCTTAGTAGTAATCTACAGGTAAATATGTGTTGTAAAAATAAACTAAATCGGTTCATTAGAAGGGGGGGTTTACTCCTGACCCAAATTCCTAATATACTCATACCGGTCGTAATTTCTGCTGTATTGTAACGAAACGCGGTATACGTCGTGGGTAACTCATGAGAAAGAAGTGTTGTAAAAATGAGCTGAATCGGTCAATCGGAAAGCGGGGGTTTAATTTGTAATATATTTCAATAGAAAAGCCCGCCAGACGTAGGTTCACAAAGCCGCCGCAAGGAGCGCTTTCTACTGTGACTGTATCCTGTTCCTGCGTTAGATCAAAATACGATAATATGAGTTTTTTTGTATTTATTACGTAGTGTAGTAGGTACCATGTGTAAACATAACTGGAAGCAAATTAATAATTGATCAGTTACTCATTACAAATTTAAAAGAGAACTATTCATGTTTTTATTTTATTTATGTAGGATATTTTAAGCAAATTGTTCTGGAAAGCAGTATGCACTACCCAAATTTTGAGGAAAGTGCTTAGTTATGCAGCTCCTGCGTGGTGGACTTTTTTATACAGGGTGTATCGCAAGTTAATAACAATCCTTCAGGGTGAAACTAGACAAAAAATGTAGTTCAACACCACCAACCACACATTTCTATCCGTTCCAGACATATACCTTTCCAAAGGGTAGAGAATAGCGTGGTTTTTTGTAGTACAACTCAAATTTTCTCAGCTTGTACACATTTTTCTTTTCAACGATTCATTTAAATCAGTGTTAAATTTGCGGAGTGAGATAGAAATGTGTGGTTGGCGGTGTTACTACACTTTTTGTCTAGTTTTACAGCCTGAAGGATTGACATTAACTTGGGATACACTCTGCTTATTACAATAATTTTGTTACCTTAGTCACAAAACTCGTCGGCATTCCTATGAAACACGGTTGGATGAGTTCGTTAATCTGCAAAATCCGTGCTTTGGGAAAAGGGGTTTACTCCTTAAACCATTCGAGACTGATACCCACTATCGTGACATCGAGCCGACATTCCCCCTGGCCTGATAGCCGCTTTCGCGACGAAGTCATTTTTCGCTTCGTGACTGAAAACTACCCCGGGTCTGCTTTTGCGATATCTTGTGGTAATGTTTGTAAGCTCTAGTCATCAGTTTGAGGCTATTGGATGAGGAAAACCAATTGTAGCGTTGTATACCGATTTTCCTTGCAAGGAAGTAAACATTAGGCCCAGTGTGAGAAAAGTAACTCTTCGTTTTAATGGGTGAACCTCATTCCCAATGGATCGATGTAGCTGGTGGTTAAACAAGTGATAACGAGTTCCGTGACAAAAGAAGACAAATTTTGGCCATCGCATATTTATTTATTCACACACACACACACACACACACACGCACACACACACACACATACACACACATATATATATAAATAATTTCAGCTATTGTGCAGGTGTTAGTTATGTTCTATTGAATGCGAAATATTACGCGTTTCTATTCTAATCTTTGGAATTTACGCCAGATGTAAGCATTATAACGAAACAAGCCTAATGACACATTTCCTGCAAGTCGGACTTATTTGAGGGATGAAATGAAAAACTCTAAATACAATTTGTACTTTTCAGCAATTGATGATCATATGATATCTAACCGCTTCTTTATACAGCAAGGGGGATTACTGACAAAGTTCAACTGTCATATGGAGGAATGCTAAAATTACACAGTTCCTATGAGTCGGAATCATTTGAGAGGAAAATGGGAAGCATTGCAAGAAATTTGTACTTTTCAGCATTTGATGAGCACATTTGAGACCAAACTAGGTCTTTATTCAACGATGTGGGTAACTGACGAAGGTCAACTGTCAAATGAGGAATGCTAAAATTACACAGTTCCTATGAGTCGGAATCATTTGAGAGGAAAATGGGAAGCATTGCAAGAAATTTGTACTTTTCAGCATTTGATGAGCACATTTGAGACCGAACAAGTTCTTTATTCAACGATGTGGGTAACTGACGAAGGTCAACTGTCAAATGAGGAACGCTAAAATTACACAGTTCCTATGAGTCGGAATCATTTGAGAGGACAATGGGAAGCATTGCAAGAAATCTGTACTTTTCAGCATTTGATGAGCACATTTGAGACCGAACTAGTTCTTTATTCAACGATGTGGGTAACTGAAGAAGGTCAACTCTCATATGAGGAACGCTAAAATTACAGAGGTCCTATTAGTCGGAATCATTTGAGAGGAAATGGGAAGCATTGCAAGCAATTTTTACTTTCGAGCAATTGAAGAGAACATATCCAGCCGGTCTTTATTCAACATGGTAGGTAACTGAGTAATAGAAGATCAACATGGATGTACAGTAAGATGACACAGTTCCAGTTAGTCGGACTCATTTGTAGGGGGAATTATATGCAATTTTTACTTTTGAGCAATCGAAGAGCACATATGAGATCCAACCGGTTCTTTATTCAACATGGTAGGTAAGCTACGAAGGTCAAACAACATATGGAAAGCAGCCAACCTTTGGCTGAAGTTAGCGCGGGAATAAAGCAAGTCCCGCCTTCATAAGTATTTGGCGAGGTTTAATAAAGCCTGTAGAACGTGCTGAGCTATTTGATAAGCCGGATTTGTATTCCGGTCTCATTGGACGGTCTGTAAACAGGGAAGCTTGCGAATGGTCTATTGTTCTCCTTATTCTGCTTGGAATTCCACTAGAATATTCAAGGTCTTAGAGGTTAGCTTTATTCATCGGAAACATTCGGTAGTTCAGAGAAATTGTTTGTCCGTCTGGTTTCCTGGTAGGAGTTACTGTTATTTCCCCTATATTTTTGTTTAGTCCGGGCCATTCTCCCACTGTAAATCTGTAATATCTATTGTCATAAGCAATAAATGTAAAACTGTTCTTCCTTAATAGTAGTCCCAGAGTTGGTAACGCACTTTTAATGAAGTGTTTTATGCACCTTGAAATTTTGCTATAGTGCATCTCTTGGGCAGATAAGAAGGTAAATATGCGTTGGCTAGACTTGCCGTGGAACATAAGGTACTGCGCGCATAGGGGTAGGTAAAAAAAAAAAGTCCGTCTCGCAGGACTGCATCATCTTAGCGCGGTTCCGTTCATATCCCTAGTCTAATTTGGAAAGATTAAAATAGAAGCAGTTATTATTTTGGTTCCACCAGTCTTTTTTTTTAAAATTAATTATTATGATGGCGTGTCAACCCTTAAGGTCACTAACGCCATTCCTGTGAGTAGTAAAGTCTTGAAAGGTCATGATTTACAATCTTACCTGGAAGGGTCCGCTACACTAGAAACAGACCCGCTAGTGACAGGTCTTGGAATCTTGGAAATCTATATTTCTAACAATAAATTGTTTTTGTTATTTTACTTAACCAGTTTTATTGTCAAATACATTATCCAACTATAAGCAATTAAAAAATAACAAGAAATAAAACAGGCAAAAAGAACCATTGGAATAAACGAAATCAATTAATTTAAAGCTTTAAGCACTTTTTTCTCCGATTGACATCGCCTAATTAAAACTTTCTTCAGAACCTTTTTTGTAGAGCATTTAGTAAGCTTCCGAATGGTAATCTTCCGCTTCACAAGATTGTCAACGGTTTTCGAGATACTAACGAAATTATACAAAGTTACCAAAACTTTTTTTGTCTGTAGAATAAAATAAAATATTTTATTCTAACCCTTCCTTTACTCTAAACGTAACAAAAATTTCAACATATTAGTGTTGATGAAACTCCAACATGCAGAAAATGTTTCAACTGTATCCCATAATTCTAAGTACCAAAATCAAAGACAAAGAACCCTCCCTAGGAAGGTTGTTTGTTTGTTTGTGGCATTTTTGGGCGAAAGAACCCCACGGTCGTCATCGCCCTACCGTGCAGATAGCTACACAAATTACTCACCGCATTCTCACGAGTTTTATTTTATTTATTTATTTATTTATTTATTTTTTTTTTTTTTACAACTGGCACTCTTTTATTTCCTATTTTTCCCCTTTATTCTATTTTTTCAGCCATTTGTCTTTTCTATTTTTTATTTTTTATTTTTTTATTTTTTTTATTTTTTTTTTCCCCTCTCCCTTCTTTTTTTTTTCCACCTTTCTCCCGGCACTTTTAGTCTCTTTACCTGAACATTCATATAATTGCTTTATTAATCTAAAACTAAGTTAACAGGAAATAAATTAATCTAAAATTAAAAATATAAAAATATACACTAACTAAGTCTTAATAGCTAAAAAAAAAGAAACCTAAGGTAACACAAAATATCACAGAAATGAGTTAAGAGGTAACAAATGTATCACAAGGAGAAAACAGTTGGTTCTCCGAAAAAAAAAAAAAAAAAAAAAAAAAAAAAAAAAAAAAAAAAAAAAAAAAAAAAAAAAAAACAACTAAGGATAGATAAATAGGTAGAAAAGTAAAACAAATAAATAGAGATAAAAAGACACCTAGAATGATAAAATAAATAACTAGAACTTATATATACCTATTATTCAAGGATTTGAACTAAATAAACACATATACCTGAACAATCACAGTTATTATATGAGACGATTAAGTCCAGTTATTTTTAAAAATTTGAGCACCTTATCAACTGCTGCTGAATTATTACCTAGTGCCTCCTCCATCTTTCTGGGTATTCCAAGCCGTCTTAGCACCATTGTATATTTGCGGCATTCTTCAAAGATATGCTGTATACTGAGTAGTGTCCGACAGGTAGCGCATCGAGGTGGGTTTGTTCTGGACATGAGATAGGAGTGCGTGAGACGAGTGTGACCAAGCCTGAGTCTCGCCAACAACACTTCTTCTCCTCGGTTTGATCTGGCCGATGACGCCCAAGGGAGGCACGCTAGGCAGTTGAAAAGCTATATATCTTGGAAATCCATATCTCTAACATTAAATTGTTTTTCTTATTTTTCTTAACCTGTTTTATTTTAAAATACATTATCCAACAATAAGCAATTAAAAAATAACAAGGAATAAAAAACAGACAAAAAGAACAGTTCGAATAAGCGAAATCAATTACTTTAAAGATTTAAGCTCTTATTTCTCCGATTGACATCGCCTAATCAAAACTTTCATTAGAAACTTTTTTTTAGAGCATTTAATAAGCTTTCGAATGGTAACCATCCGTTTACCAAGATTCTCAACCGTTTTCGAGATATTAAGGAAAGTATACGAAGTTTCAAAAGCTTTTCATCTCTATTAATAAATTATTTTAATTTAACCCTTCCTTAACTCCAAACGTAAGTAAATTTTCAGCATACTAGTTTTGATGAAATTAGAACATGCAGAAAATGTTTCAACTGAATCCCATAATTCTAAGTACCAAAATCAAAGACAAAAAGAACAGTTCGAATAAGCGAAATCAATTACTTAAAAGTTTTAAGCACTTATTTCTCCGATTGACATCGCTTATTCAAAACTTTCTTTAGAACCTTTCTTGTAGACCATTTAGTAAGCTTTCGAATGGTAACCTTTCGCTTCCCAAGATTTTCAACCGTTTTCGAGATATTAAGAAATTATACGAAGTTCCCAAAACTTTTTATTATTTCTGACAACAGAAAATTGGTCTCATTTTACCTATCCTGTTTTACACACACATACATTTTCCTTACAAATACAACATAAGAAATTACAAAAATAAAAAGCAATAAAAAACCAAGGGAAAGAGACAAAAATTACAAAAAGAACGACAAAAACCCGTTCATAAGAACAAAGCAGACGTATTTGAAGTTTTAAGCACTTATTTCTCCGATTGACATAACCTAATCAAAAATAGTTTTAGAATTATTTTTGTAGAGAATTTAGTAAGCTTTCAAATAGTTTCAATCCACTTACCACGATTTCCCAATCGTGTTCGAGATATTAATGAAAGTATTCGAAGTTTCCAAAACTTTTCATGTCTGTTCATAAAATATTTTATTCTAACCCTTCCTTAACTCCAAACGTAACATAACTTTCAACATATTAGTTTTAATGAAAGTAGAACATGCAGATAATGTTTCAACTGAATCCCGTTATTCTAAGTACCCAAACCAAAAACGGTATTCAAAAACTATTTTTCCAATTTTCTCGACAACGGTTAAAGCTATCGCCTTGAAAATGGTTTCATTCGTTTTCCTAGCCGAAGAAGCCTATAAAACGAGTACTTACAAGCTTATGAACTCAAAAACGTAAGCGTTACGATTTTTTATGCGCGAATTTCGCCCCAAACGCCATCTTCCAGTGGGCGGATTTTGCTGGTTAACGAACTTGACCTTTCAAATTGGACGAGAGATTTTTGTACCAAATTTCATCAAAATCGGACCATTCGTCTTCTACCTAGAGAGCGAACAGACAAATATATATATATATATATATATATATATATATATATATATACATATATATATATATATATATATACAAATTTGAACCACCGTTATTTTCGGTTTCTAGGGGTTCTGAAACGCGAAATTTTCTAGTCGGCACTTCCGGATAGTTTCATTGTATCAACCTTATAAGCGGGGTTCCTCCCTATGGGGGAGGGAGGAACCGCGCTAAAAAAAAAAAAAAAAAAAAAAAAAAAAAAAAAAAAAAAAAAAAAAATATTGCCCAAAAATAGAGTTCTATTTAAAAGCGACCTATCTTTAATGTAAAATTAAGACAATTTTACGATGAATAATAAATAAGGGGGCCAACGGCCATAGCCACGTTGAATACACCGGTTCCCGTAGATCACCTAAGTTAAGCAATGTCGGGCGTGGTCAGTACCTGCATGGGTGACCGACCACGTGCTGTTGGTATTATAAAAGGTTGGCAACCTATAGATAGCCCGGCGCTAATAGCAAAATAGTTGATGCTCCGTTAAAAACGAAAAAAAAAAATAAAAAAAAATAAATAAGGCAGACACCTTTAAGGGGAATAACATCTTAAAAAAAAATAAAAGTTTTTTAAGAAAATACATTTTAGAAAACACATGTTTCACATGTCAAGCCAACCGTTGTTCTGCATTCGCTCTTGTAACAATAGCACTTAGATGGAGCGTTTTCTCCGAGCCTTTTGTTCTGTAGAAACCTAAGAGCATTGTTTTCAGTCCTGATATTTTTATTTATTTATTTGTTTTTAGACTCCCGCAACTTCTGGCGATGGTCTCCTTACAGTTTTATGGCTTTAAAAGTCAGTCTCAGTCCAAAAGAAAAAGAGAGAAATATTTATAAAATAATATTTATATCAGTATATGGTCACAGCGAAATATATTTGTAACGTTTGAGTCAAGATCACAAATATAACTATAACAAAATTATGAAATTTGGTAAGGTTACCGCAACATATGTATACTTATTTTATGGAGTCAAAGTTACTTCATTTAATTAAAATAATCACAGTTACTGATTATATCACTGGCATCCCTTTTCTGAAACAGACCCACGCACTATAACGAAACTCGCTTAGATGATACATTCACTGCGAGTCGGATTTATTTGAGAGAAGAAATATAAATCGCTATGTATAATTTGTACTTTTCAGCAATTGATGAGCTCATGATATCCAACCGAGATTTGGGCTTGAAGCCCAACATTTGTCATCGATCGTAAAATTTTGATTATGTTCAATATCATTATGATAAGAATAACGAATCTTACTGCAATAATAACGTTTTAACGACGTTAGACCCCTTAACAGAACGTGTTTATCGAGTAGGGATTTGGTATGTATTTTTAATCACTTATTACTTACGAAATTTATAAATTTAGCTAGATCATAAAACTAGAGAATATATATATATATATATATATATATATATATATATATATATATATATATATATATATATATATATATATGTATATATATATATATATATAAATATATATATATATATATATATATATATATATATATATATATGTATATATATATATATATATATATATATATATATATATATATATATATATATATATATTTGTAGACTGATTCTATTTCATAAGTAAAATAAACCATCAATTATAACTCAGGAGAGATACTGAATAGGTAACTGACCGTCTGGCATCATAGTGTGGTCAGTGCAATCCTTCAGCCAGTCTGGCTTTATAATCACGATCTCTAGAAGATATATCTCGAGTACTGCCGTTCTTAGTAATGAGATGCTGTAGTTCACGAATCAAATGATGTTCCACTTGAGCCATCTTTGCGCCCATCTATGTATATAAAAATCACGCGTCTGTCTGTTTGCCCGTTTGTCTGTTTGTCCGTATGCCTGCTTGTACATACAAATCTACACCGTTTGGCCGATTTTGACCAAACTTGGCACACTGGTAGGTCTTGATACGGGAAATCTCCTAGGCTAGGTAAAATAGTCAAATTTCAAAATTTGGGGAAAAGGTCAAAATTTTTGTTCAAGAAAAATTGGCTACACTGAACCATTCAGATTCTGACGGCCATTTTGAATCGACAGCCATTTTGAATAATGTCTCAAATTTATTTGTTGATGTTCTTGATCATTAGAATAACTCGAACTTATTGATGACTTTACATCATTATATAATCATGTAATGGAGTTTATTTCAATTTTATATCAAAAGTCACTGTCTTACTAAGGATCGCTGGCCTTTCTTTGATAAGAGCTATCTACTCGCAGGCTGTGGCGCTGGCCTCCGTCGGCTGTTTTATGAATTGCTGTGGTGCTGGCCTCTGTTGGTTGTTTCTTGAGACAGCACTAGACAGATCTAAACAAATTCATGACGTTTGACCGATTTTGACGCAACTGGGTATACAGGTAGATCTTGATATGGGGAGAGTGATAGGCAGAAAGTAGGTGTAGCATGGCGCACTGAGTAACAGCTAGTAGTTTATAGGTAAACCATTTTTTTCAATTTCACAATTTTATATAAATTAGTCTTTTATTCGGTACATGTGTTCGCAAGCTAGAATTTGCGTCATGAGCTATATGCTCAAAATTAAAAACGAACGTCGCAAATTAAATAAATTTTGAAGCGCCGCGGTGTCAAAAATAAAAATGAAAATAAAGGAAGAAAGGACACTTATAATGTCATTAGACAAGATTCAGTGACACCAGAATAACAAGGAAAGTTGGATAGAAAAATTCTACTAGGAAGTTTCAGTGATTTATTTATTCAAAATCATTATAATAATTATAATTAATTTGACGCCAAGAGCAAATAAAAAAAAAAATATTCAATTTCTCATGTAATTTTATCATATCTAAGAATGCGCCAACCTGTCAGCTGGGAGAGACCGAGAAAAAGTTAAGAAATGCAATAATATTATATAACGGTGTTGGTGTGAATAGGTCCTTGATATTAACCTATCCCATACTCCACTAGTCTTCCTCTTCCCTCTACGCCGTAACCTTCTCACATTCTAGCATTTTAGCAGTCAATTAGCACTTCTCACAATTAGCTCACAATAATCTGCTTTACTAAGTAGAGGGTAACTTTCTCTAAGTTTTAAAAAGAGGCAGGCATTATTTTATTATTACTTAATCAAAGCATGCACTTAAAATTAAGAAAGTTTACCCTGCTATGGTTTCTGTTACCTTGAAAGTTTATTTCCTTTACTCTTTCTTTGGGGACGAGGTTAGCTCAGTGGCGAGTGATCTACCGTCACTTAGAGGGCCTGAGTTTGGGGAAATATCGATAAGGAGAATCCTGGATTATTGGATGGTAGTAAAACTCTCAAGAGAGAGCAACAACGTATGGCCTCGGTGCGTCCCCTTGAGGAGAACAGACAGACATTCTTTTATGTATTATAAAGCATTACATTCAGTCCATGGACTTCATGCAGCATTCACATGTTCCATATATATATATATATATATATATATATATATATATATATATATATATATATATATATATATATATGTTCCATACATAAATGTTGACTACATTTAGCGAAAAGTAAAAAGAGTGGGAATCGAGCACAACTGTGTTGTCCTCGTCCGACTAAGGATCGGACATTATCAACTCACTCATTTCTAATATTCTAATAAACCAGTATATAGAGGCTTCAAAAGGGGGTCGAGCTAACAATAATTCCCCCACAAGATTTTTTTTCTAATATCCTTAGGTGTGAGTATTATGAAGCTATGCGTTTGCTAATCGGAACCAAAATTATGCAAAATGCGATCACATGAAAATTTCACTTTTTCTCATTTTGACTCACTAGTGACTTAAAAATTTTAATATTGGTAAGTTCTAGTGCTTTTTGGACTCAGTTATTGTTGAACTTTAACTTTTAGGGAGGGGGTACATCAAAGAATTCATGACTCAAAGCTGTAACTCGTTAAAAGTAGTTTTGGAAAATAGGAAAAATTTGTTCTTTTTTGAAGACTAGACCACAGTTGACCCTCATCAGTAGTTAAATATAAAATATTTTCTTTTAGCCTCACTGGGCAAGTCGACCTGTCACTGTCCGGGCAACGAAATGACTGAAGCTAAGAACAATGTCACCAACTTCTTCGATAAAGAATATTCACCATTATCGATACCCGAAAAAAGTATTGTCAAATAATTGACACAAAAACCTTCTATATGAATATGCCCATCTGTATATATATAAAAATCACGTGTCTGTCTGTTTTTCTGTTTCTTTGTTTGTTTGTTCCTTATACAAATCTACACCGTTTGACCGATATTGACCAAACTTGGCACACAGGTTGATACGAGAAATCTCCTAGGCTAGGTCAAAATAGTCAACTTTCAAAATTTGGTCAAAAGGTCAAAAGTTTTGTTCAAGAAAAATTGGCTACAGTGAACCATTTAGATTGTGACGGCCATTTTGAATCGACTACTACTGGCCTCTGCCGGCTGTTAGATGAAGTGCTGTTGTGCTGGCCTCTGCCGGTATCATTATGAACTAAAACAAATTCACATCGTTTGACCGATTTTCGTAACTGGGTATAGGCAACTAGGTATAAAGTAGATCTTGATACGGGGAGAGACATAGACAGAAAGTAGGTGTAGCATGGCACACTGGGTAACAGCTAGTTACTAAATATTATAAATCAAATTTAAAAATATTTTGTTAAGATGTTTTATTCACTACGCTCGTGCCTGTATTTTATTTATGTAAACATAATTAAAAACATAAACAAAGAACATCATTTTTAATAATTATTATTACATATACGCAATTCAGCAGTGAGGTTTCTATATTCAGGTAATATGTGCACAAGTTACCTAAACAATCTAAATATTTGAAGCAAAGATAAGGTTAATCTATCTTTTTTAATCCACAGAAAATCCATAGTTCTTAGGGGGAAGGAAATCAGACTTAGGTATGTAGTCATAAAAAAAGGCAAAGAAAACCAGTATGAAGGCCTGATTAATACAAATAGTATTACTTTTTTAAGAAACTTGATTTAGCAATATTCACTGCCCTGAATGGTTACAGCAGGAAAATTACTCAAACAAAACAAACATTAGTAGTTTATGTGGCCGGGACACGAAGACTGGGTACTAAACACGCCTGCAGACGAACAAGCAAAATCAGCTACAGAACACTTCACAATCCAACCTTTAGACACGCTTTACCAAGACCTGACGAGGCAAACTAATCATCAAATGGCAAAATTATTGGTCAACTTTGACTAGGTACTGATAAGAAAACTACGACACATAAAACTGAATGCCTTTTAATTTCAGACAGAATAGAAGAGACGAAGTAGTACTAACTAAATTCAGAATTGGACACACCTGAATTATCCACGATAACTTCATGGCTAAAAAAAAAATCTAAATTCAAAATATTTTGCAGTGAACTAACCGTGTAACACAAACTAACAGAATGCGAATGACGTCAAAATGTCACCAATTATCATCTTACCTCATGACGTGTTCGAATTGTTTACAAACAGCAGTCAATATATTGAAAGAATCCATACACACCTTAAAACTATTAATATATACAGCAAAATGTAACGACAGAAAATATTAAATTTAAGATACCCTAAGGAAACGGAGCATTGTAATTATATTTTAAAAAAAATTGGTAGTTGTGTCACAATAAGGACTCGTTGATAAGGTCGGATATGAAGTTAACCAATAAGGATGTCGTATTGCAAATCTGCTTTCATTGAATAAAATTAGACAATCGACAGCAAAATGTTAATGATAATACTATGGCTGTCTATCCATTTTAAATTAGAGGTGTCTGCCCTTCGATAATTAGCTTTTCAGGAATATCTGTCAGGATACTAGGTTTCCCTTTAGGCCGGCCCCTATTTGACATTTTCCTTGCCTGCGCTTTTCGATGAGGTCTTACAACTTCAAGTAGAACGACAAGGGGCGACAGGTTCGAACTGCTACAATGAGGATTGATAAAGTCAGTTTGAACTTTTTTCATTCATTATTTTTTAATTCTTTCAACGATTGAAGCAACCAATATTACTTATTAAAAAAAAATGTAGCAGAAGAACATAAAAGTTTAATTATGAAAAAATTACGTAGGTGTGTTGCACCTTTGACCTGGACAAAGGAACAACAACTAACATTTTAGAGTTAAGATAAATCAATTTCAGAAGCTACACCATGTTTCTTATTGCAATAGCTACTTTGTCAAATGATTTCCATCTAAAAATACATAATACAAAAAATATTATGAAGCTAAACGTCATCAATAAATAACTTACATTTTTATGATAGAAATGAATAAGTATTTTTTGCAAGAATCCTCTTTGACTTGAATAATCCAAAGTAGGTTAGGGATGTTACAAAAGCCCTCTAGTGAAGGAGCTAAACACTAATTATACCCACATTTATAAAATGTTGCCACAGCCTCGGTGGTCAAAAGTACAATATGGTCAGAGGTACAACAGCTTCCCCTATATATATATATATATATATATATATATATATATATATATATATATATATATATAAATATGTCTCACAGGCTTAAAAATAAAACGCACAATAAGACACATAAAACGGAACACTGGCGAATGACCTTTTACAGGCGAATGACAGGCAAAATATAAGAGATGAAGTTGTACTAACTAGATTCAGAATTGGACACACTCGAATAATCCAAGTGAACATAATAGCCAAAAAAGAAAAGCCTAAATTCACAATATTTATCAGTGAACTAACCGTGTAACACAAAGTAACAGAATGCCAATCACGTCAAAATCTTACCTCTTGAAGTGTTCATATTACTTACAGGCAGAAGTCAATATATTGAAAATACCCTTAAATATCTTAAAACTATTAATTTTACCTAACTAGTAAAAAAATGGAAGCATATTATTACTGATTTATTGTAATTATATCTTAGTTGTCTTCTTAATTTTATGTAGATTGATAATGGCGAAAGACGAAAAGTCACTTCGAAAATTAAAATATGATTTCAAGACCCCTAAGCTGGCAAACGTGCATAGAATCCTTAGTTTTCAACCATAAAACATACTATAGAGAATACCAGCTAAAATAATAATAATTATTATTTTTATAATTATTATTAATTACTTTTTTTATTAATTAATAAGTAAAGTAATAAAACAAATAAATAATAATTATTCCTAAAATTTAATGAATTCAGCTTAAAATCTTTAATTCAAGAGCTCATACGAAATGCAGATTTCCCAGTAATTAGAATACGTTTCAACACAATGCCCGATACATAACTGTCCTAAATTCAATAGTGTTAATTATTATCATTTTTGTCTCGTTCTGTTGACTTTGTCTAATTTGCGTTGTAGCATACTTCTGCTATTGTTATTACTATAGAAGGAGAATTTGTCTCAACTACGGATTTAAAATTAAATAAATAATTCCTTGAAATTATATTAGTAATTATTTGTACATTTATGACTTAATAATTATTTTATACAATTTTTACTTTGACCTACGTAGCCAGTTGTTACGGTGTTGTTGGCAATTTGGTGGAGGTAATCCACATTTTTATCTCAGTTTGGGTCTACACGAAGAAGCATTTCTAACGAAGAAGAAACCGTTTTTTAAGAAGTACATTGCTCTAGCTACATCTGCTCTCTAGCTGAGGCGTCCACATGTCATAAACAATAATATTATACATGGACCGACGTCATGATACTGGTCTTCCCCCGCGGCCTTGTAAGCATTCTCCAAAGCGTACGGCGTAGTTGAAGATGGAGGGAGTGCAATTAAATAAATTAAAAGATGGAATTATGAATATGCAAAAGGATGGCAGAAGAAAACCAGCGAAATGGATTTTTTGTTTCCTACAAAAAATCCAGCTTGATTTTGCAGTAACCTTGTTTATTTGATAATTCATTGTAAAATTAATGATCTTCTGCGCTCAGATTTCTTACAATTAACTGCGAAATTCGTTTTTCATTTCGATTCGAATGGATTCACATTCGAGAATCGCCCATCAATACTTCGAATCGACAGAAATAAGTCGATTTGAATACTTGATAATATGAAAAATATATCTGTAACCTTAAAGTAAAAAGTACGCAAGAGACTATTTTTCATCAATAATAATATATCCACAACAAAACTACTACTCTTACATCATATTAAAATTTATGGGTATTATTATTATTACGGGGTCTCCCGTGGTCTAATGGCTAGCGCCTTGGATTCATAAGCGGGAGATGGTGGGTTCGATTCCCAACCTCCGGCAGGAATTTTATCATCCCACGGCTCGCTGGTAAAATTCCTTGCTACACCCTGGATGTCGGCGCTAATGACCTAGATGTAGATGCGCCGTAAAAAAAAAAAAAAAAAAAAAAAAAAATATTATTACATCATTAAATAATAATGATAGAGAAAAATGGTTATACGAATTAAGAGCTTAAGAATTAAGATAGTAAGTATATGAATATTTGAATTAAAAAAAAAAAAAAAAAAAAAATCACTATATTGTACTTGTAGGTCAATTCATTAGAAGATCGGTCATTGTATATCGATTCATTAAAAAGATCATCACTTGGATATCGATTCAAAACATCTATATATCGTGTTAAAAAGATTGATCTTTTAAAAGATTGATTCAGATCGAAAAAAGAACCTGAAAAATTCAATTCAATGTTAAATTAATAATTATGTTAAATTCAATTAAAATATTTTCTACATGTTTAAAATTCGTCTAAAATATTGAAATTTTGGTTACATTTGCTGTTAAAGAATAATAAAAATAATGACTCCTCAGTTATATAAATAAATAAATGAAGACGTCTATAGACCTCCTATGATTGAAGTAAGCAATAAAAACACATGCAACAAAATAAACAAATGGTTGATAAAAGTTTTGAATGGAGCGATTCTATAAATTATGATACCGGAATTGATACATTTAGGTTCAACATATTAATTCAACAGCTAAAATATTTTAGTAGATTTATTCTGTAAAATTGGCAGCATAAAATAGAAAAAAATGAATAGCAAAATTCAATAAATTGGATACCAAAATATTGGATCATCTCTCATAGCTCAGTTGTTTTGTTCTTTATTTTTCGTCTAGCAAGGATAAGGAGATAGTTCTCAGGAGAAGCCTCCAAGATAGTATCATCCTGATTTCATGTACAGAAACATCTTTTGTGTGCATAAATCTAAATTACACTGGAAACATGTACTGGATTCTACTTGGAACAAAATTCAGTACATTCGCGAAAATTCGATCATTTTTCAGCACCTTGTTACAAATAATCTTTGGGGCTAATTATAAAATTAGCCTCAAAAAGTTATATTATAAGGAGTCAAAAAGACTAAAAGCAAACTATGAACGATGCAAAAAATAAATAAATAATATACGAAAACTAATAGATAAAGCCAGCAAACCTTTGAAGGTAAACAAGGTTTCTACAAATGACTTCAGCTCCATCAATAGCAAGTCCTATTTCTATTACGTAACGGGTTAGCAAAGAGGTTATTCATAAGGTTTTTTTCAGACGAGGAAGTCAAAGAACTCCTAGTTTAAGGCATTTTTTTGGAGGCGTCGACCTTGAGTGGTTCGTTTCATAGGTGTTTTTACAAGATCTCTACAATTATTTTTAACGCAACCTTCTTCATCCGCATTCCTTCTCATTTTTATTGTCTAATGGTCATGTAGAAATAATTAAAAACATAAAGAAATTGTTATTTTATTAGTGGACCAAACATTGAGGAGGTTCGTTTGTCATAACCCTTGGCTTCCTCATAAAAAATAATTAGAAGCCGGTTCCCATTCTTATGAAGTGTCATAAGGCGTATTAACATTGGAAATTTAGCGTGTCTCTACGGAATAAATATTTTCAGACAAGTTTCGAATTTTACCTAAGCCTGTTTCGTTCGTATAACTGAAAATTCTTTACTTTAATAATATAGTAGAATCATGAACCAACAAACCACCGTGTGTGTGTGTTTATATATACATCCCTCATAAATATGTATAAGCATAATGTATTATTAAGTGTCATGTAATGTACATATGTAAATAGACAAAACGTTGATGTAATGTAATTTAGTAATATAGATATATGTATGCATGTGTGTGTATGTATATATATATATATATATATATATATATATATATATATGTGTGTATGTGTATATATATATATATATGTATAATATAAGTATATAAGACAATGTAATGTATATGGAATGTTTGTAATAACTATATGTAAGGTGTATATCGCCATAAAGCAGAACACCAAGAACTAAAAATAAATAAATATGTATAAAAGGTATTGTCATTTTTGAATATTTTTAGAAACTTATATATTGCAGTTACACATGCTTAGAAGTAATGTTACTATAGCATTTTATTAATAAACTAGCTGTTACCCGGTGAGTCATCCTACACCTACTTTCTGCATCTAGAAAAGTAAAAACAAATTAGAAACAAAATAAGTAATATTTAAATCCAATAACGCAAATCTGTAACTGTTCGGGTCCACAGTTTCGAACCCTTGAACCCAAACTATGAGTCCTAAACGGTTTTTTTAAACGAGACTCCCCGGATCAAGACCTAACAGTTTGCTAAGTTTGGTCAAAATCGGACAAACGGTGTGGATTTGTATTAGGAACAAACAGACAAACAATCTGACAAAGAGACAGACACGTGATTTATATATATATATATATATATATATATATATATATATATATATATATATATATATTTATATATATATATATATTTATATATATACTAGCTGTTACCCAGTGTGCCACGCTATACCTACTTTCTGCCTATGACTCGCCCCGTATCAATATCTACCTGTATACCCAGTTACGTCAAAACTGGTCAAACGGTTTGAATTTGTTTATATCTGTCTAGTAATTCTTGAAACAGAGGCCAGCACCACAGCAATTTATAAAAGAGCCGACAGAAGCCAGCACAGTAGAAACAGCCTGCGAGTAGATAGCTCTTATTAAAGAAAGACCAGCGCTCCTTAGTTAGACAGTGACTGTTGATATAAAATTGAAAAAAAACTGCATTACATGATTATATAATGATGTAAAGTCATCAATGAGTTCGAGTTATTCTAATTATCAAGAACATAAACAAATAAATTTGAGACATTATTCAAAATGGCCGTCAGGATCTGAATGGTTCAGTGTAGCCAATTTTTCAACAAAACTTTTGACCAAATTTTTAAATTTGACTATTTTGACCTATCCTAGGAGATTTCCCGAGACCTACTCGTGTGTCAATTTTCGTCAAAAATCGGTAAAACGGTGTAGATTTGTATAAGGAACAAACAGACAGACATACGGACAAACAGAAAAACAGACAAACGGACAAACAGACAGACAAGTGATTTATATATATATACATATTTTTTATTTTATAAACTAACTATGAGAGGATATAGATCACTCAAATTTCAAAAGGTTTCATATCTTTATTATTCAGAAAAATTAACGGTGCTAATTCCCCAGATGTCGATGCACCGTAAAAAAAAAAAAATAAAATCACCGACCTCATTACACTCGGACGGCACACCTACTAGGCTACTAACTATCTTATCACGGATATTAGAATTAGTTAATTCACGTCTTGAGCAATATTTTTTTTTCTTTACTTTGGGCCAATGTTTTTTTTTTTTTTTTTTTTTTTTTTTTTTTTTTTTTTACTTATTCTCAACTAGGAAGGAATATTACAATATTTTTCCATAAAAAAACATAGTTTCGTTTTTATATTGATGGTTTGAGAATAAGTGTTTATGTTTCTATAATAGTAGCTATGTTAAGGAGACCCTTCGAGAAGTAGGTCATAGTGTAGCCTCTGGATGCAGGTAGAAGTTGTGTAAACATCCAGTTATCTATTACATAAGTCTTATCTTATCACTAGCTAGATTGATCTGACTCTTGTTATCATTCGAACTTTTCCTGTCTCATCCTTATCAGGCCGTGACAATGTCCAATTTATTTTTAATTTTACATTAATAAATATTCCCGACACATTAACCTAGAGGTTATCGGACCACTTAAGGTCCCTTGATTCATTTTTTTCTTGAATGTTGTATTTTATCTCTTCAATCGTGTTTAGAGGTTGCTCTCAGAAAAGTTTGGAAAATTTCTTTAAACCATCATCCTACCATATATATATATATTATTGTGTGTGTGTGCGTTTCGGTCTTTCTGTTAAAACGATAGCGGTCACAATTTTCTTTCTCCAGAAAACTGAGAATTAACAATTTTATGCACCTCTTTGCTTTCTGTATAGTCTCAGTGGAGAGATGAACTACTCTTAATATAATTAATAAACAGCTTTTTGACTTTTTGCCTCGATATCACCATGGATTTATACACTTCGTGCCAGTACGCCGAGCTGAAGTGGCTAGTCACATTTATCCTTCCATTTCAATCAATTTTGGCACTTTTCGCTAAAAACCGATCTGAAGCTTCCATTGTTTTTTTTGTTTCTTTTTTGAGTTTTCATTCCAAGAGACATTTAAATGTGTTTAACCTTAAAATAAAAAAATTAATTTATATATATATATATATATATATATATATATATATATATATATATATACATTTTTATTTATTAATTTACAGATCCCGAGAGCGATGGAGCAATTTGCTATTATATAAGTTCTTATATTAATTTGATAACACTATTTTTTAAATAAATGATAGCAAAAATTAATTCCATATTACTGAAACGAATACTTTTTTGTTGAAATTATTAGCAATAATAATTAACGGCCCAAGAATAACTAATGATCTGATGTAGAAACTGATTATCACTTAATGTTTTTAAAAATACATCCCGAAGGAATTTTTATCTGATTGCCTACTGCTGCACACATCTCTTAGCACTTTCCTCTGAAGTAAATAGACACTGAAAATGGCCCCCGATAAACTGTATATATCTAAATATATATATATATATATATATATATATATATATATATATATATATATATCGTCCATGCCATGCCAAACTATCGAATAGACTTTACAGTTTGTGAACGATACGGCTTGTCGCAGATTGTTGGAACTCTAACCTCTTTTGAATAGCTTTAAATCAAGTATCGAATAAGACCATTTTTCAATATATTACTTTGTCAATGTATCGAATATGTTCGTTTGCTAGTTTCTTCCGATTTTCATATTCGATAGTTTGACATGGTAGGGACGATATGTGTGTGTGTCTGCTAACGCGATACAGGCCAGAGTTTCTGTTTTTCCGCCACGAAACTTGCTATTTAGTATTACCCTAGCAACCGTTTGAACGAGTTCGTTAACCAGCAAAATCGGTCGATATTGAGGGGTGGGGGATTACTCCTTACCCAAAGTAGCTATTTCCCCATACTGGTAGTAATTTTTGTTGTATTTCAACGAATCTCGGTATTCGTTGTGGGTAAGAAAGAAGTGTTGTAAAAATGAACTAAATCAGCCTATCGGAATAGGGGGTTTACTTTGTACTATGTTTGAACAGCCCGCCAGACGTAGGTTGGCTAAGCTGCCGCTAGGAGCAACTCTGTTTTTTTTTTCTTGTTTTAAGGCATGTCAGCCACACGGGCGATTTATGCCTTAACTCACCTCTGTTTTGATATGATATGACTTCTGCTTTCTATCACTAGTGGGACTGTATCCCGTTCTTGCTTCAGATCAAAAAACGAAAATGTGATTTGTATTTATTAAGTAGTGTATTACCATGTGTACACAAAACTCTGGAAGGAAATTAATTATAAAATTAATAATGGAACAGTTGCTTATAAAAAATGAAAAAGAGAGGAACTATTCATGTTTTTATTTTATTTATAGGTATAGGTTATTTAATACAAATTGTTTCGGAATGCAGTTTAAACTACCCGAATTCTGCGGAAAGTGCTTAGTTCAGCAGCTCCTGCGTGACGGACTTTATGCATTCGAGGCAGCAGCCTTGACTTACAATGTACTCATGATTCGCCCTGTTTCAGAAATTATCTTACTTGTTGAATGGAGTTACGGTCCACTTAGAGGGAAAACGTTTGTTTTCTGATGCTTTGCTTCTTCAACGTCAACCAACCACCTTTTACACGGCCTTACTCTCTTTCTTTACTTTCCTGGGTGACTTCAAGAAATCTGCCAAGGTAATTCACCTGATGGCATTCCTTCAACTTGTCTGAACTAGACTAATTTTCTTTTTGTCTTACAATAATTCTTACAAGATCCGGGTCGGCAATATTTGATTCGGAATTCATAGTTATCCTCTCGCCAGATCTTCCTAGAGATTATCTAGTTATTTATATTGTCTCTGCGGTATAGAAGTGTTTACATATACAGCAAAATGAGCATCAAGTTCTGTAATAAATATATTTTAATAATGAAAGTATTTAACGGAGGTTTATTTGGCTTAATTAAGGGGTAGAGAATAACTGTGATAAATATCAGTGATGATAATATAATGATTTTATAAAAACATGGCAACTCAAAAAAGTTGAGGTGGCTGGTAAAAGATTTTGTGGCCTTGGAATAACCCTGCATTAACAAGACCTTGTACACACGGATTAATAAGAACAACAGACGAAATAAAAAGAGCAGAACATGCTTCGAAGGAGCATGGGAGTTTTTATATTTTCTCACTTCAGATTTACGATATAAAAAAAAAGATATTATCTCGGATTATTTGAAGGAATATTAAGGGTACAAGGGTGCTTATATAAGTTGAAATTCCACGGGAGGATACGATGAAAATGTTACTCAGACAAAAACTAAAGTGTAAAGAAAATTTAAATGAAACTGTAAAATTGCTTGACGCGCAAAAACTACCTCATCCGCATGTTTCTTCGGTTGAGATCTTTCCATCGTAACATGTATAGCTCTTTTGCAGGAGATTTATTAAAAACTTAGAACATCCTCTATTCGCTAAAACGATTTCTCAATCTTTTCTGAGATCTTTTAAATGTTGCCAAGGGACCCAGATTTCTTGGATTGGTTATGTATAAGTTACCGCGCTTTTCAAGCCAGGATAGAGCTACCTTTTTTTTTTCGAATGAAAGCCACTAAATCTGGGAATTGAACCCACAATAATCTCCTGCCATGAGTACTTTAGATGAAAGTTGTAAATCTTATAAGTAGGCCGGGTGGCCTTGATATATCTCATAAGGAGGCCCTATGGTCTTGATAAATCTTATAGAGAGGTGCTTTGGCATTGAAATATATCGCACAACGAGGTCCAATTGGCTTGATATGTCCCATAAGGAGGCCCAATCGCCTTGATATAACTCATAAGGAGGCTCCTTGGCCTAGATATATCTCATTAGGAGGTCCTATGTTCGTGCTGTATCTTATAAGGAGGCCTAATGGCTTTTATATTTCTCATAGGGAGGCCCTGTGGCCTTGATATATGTAGGAAGACCTATTAGTTTTGATATCTCATGAAGGAGCCCTATGACCGTGGTAAATCTCATAAGCTGGCCCTATGACTATGATAAATCTCATAAGGTGGCCTTGTGTCCGTGATACATGTCATCATAGGAGTCTTTAGTTAGTATGTCGTTTTCGAGTAGCCAAAACCAAACTTTACTCGCAAAATGTACTGCTCGCTGTATATTTGACAAACTTTTTAAGACTACTTTTATGATTTTGAACTGAATTATTCTACACGAGATAGGAAGGTATGGTTCCAACAAGGATTGCCAATTAACATAAGGAACTGAAAACGTAATTCCAAACCCGTATTAGGCGAAAAAAACCAATGATTTAATTGAGGTTAAAAAAGGGAAGGTAGGGATAGAAAATGTATTCATGTAGGTATGTGTCTATATTTTCTCAATTTTTTTATATATATATATTTTTGTGGCAATATTTTCATATCATACGTTCTTTAAATTACTTTTAACTTGAGATCGGGCTGTCATAACATGTATTTTTGGCTCTTTTCTATGAACTTTATGAAGCTTGATAGAAATATTTTGATTTCATAAAATATTACATTCTCTTGCATATTTAGGTCAATGTATTTATATTTGTAAAGATATGAATAGACAATGATACAAGTGGTTGAATTGTATTTAAAAAAAAAGAAGAAAACATTTTATCGATAATTGAATCAATGCTTCTAGAAGTCAAGTATAAATACTAAATGTATACTTAAATACTTCTATAGAGTAAGTAAATACTTTTTAGAGTAATAATAAATGAAGTACTAAAATCATATATTGAAGCACATGCTTTCGGTTTGTGTTCGCGTAGGTTTGGTCTGCAGACGGTATGCACGAGGGCAGCCAAGACCTGTTTGATGAAAAAACTCAGCATAATGTATTTGGCCAGAATGCCAACGTTGGAAAAAAAGTTCGCCCACTTGGGAGCTCATTTTCATTTTGTAATAAAACTAAGACTGGTGTAACGAAGAGTTCAAGGAAGAAAAAAATCCAAAAACTCAAGGTTATTCAAGGTCTCTCGATATTTTGAACTCCCATGCATTACAGGAAAAGAGAGCATTGCAGAATTGCGAATATACTTTCGGCAGTTTCCGAAGAATATATACCGATTGCTAGATTCTAAATCTAATTCGTGTCTCTGCTCAACACGACGAATTTTTGTATTTTCACTACAAAACTTTATATGCAGTATCTACAAACATATGGTACAATAAATAATAAATTTGTTCCAACGAGAGCGCTGGTTTGTTATTATTTATATGCCCTTATAGTTCATAGTTATTTTTATATTAAAACTTCCAAACCGACAATAGAAAGTAATGATAGAGGTGTATTAATTAATTGCCATCTCAATATTTATTGATACGCAACTAACTGTTTGTTATGGATGAACATATTTCACAACACAAAAAAATAATCGTTACTTACTAATGATGAGTATCTTTGGAAAATATGAGACATCTGTTTGTGTTTACACGGGATCATAATTATTAATAATTATTCATTAAATGACCCTTAGCTCAAATATATAGAACTGACGAATAAGGCGGAAGGCCAATAAAATTACGCCAGACTTTTCATTTCTCTTCCCTACATGTTTCGCACCCTTTTTGGTGCCTCTTCAGGGGAACATACTTAAACCTTAAATTCAGCCTCAACTTGAGGAATAGAACCTTCCACTAGCAGGGCCTCGTCTAGACTGGTCATTGACTGAACGAATCCAATATGGTGTCAAATAGTCAGCTGATCGAATTTAAGGTTTAAGTATGTTCCCCTGAATAGGCGCCAAAAAGTGTGCGAAACATGTAGGGAAGAGCAATAAAAAGTGTGAAAGTGTGTGGCGTAATTTTATTGACCTTCCGCCTTATTCGCCAGTTCTATATAATTATTAATGGGTGGATAGCAAAAGTAATTTTTGTACTATTATAAGAAACACGGCATACAACCCCCGAAACTAATGATAAAAGTATGGTATGGAAAGTACAAAAAATACGTCCCTAAGGATTAAGAGTGTACCGGAGACACGTCATTCCAGACCAAAAAAGTCAGGGCCCCCGCGCCAGTTATTCCTGCTTGGTTCTACGTATAAACACATCTTTAGTGGATTTGAACTCAGGTCCTCCAGCATATTAGTCCAGTGCTCTACCACTCAGCTAACCTAACCCACCATGTACGCATGTAACAATTAAAATTAATAAGTCGGGTACCTACTATCCTGTTAGTTGTTAAAAGTGAAGTTGAAACATAATTCGACGCTCATGAGGTATGATCAAGTGAGTGTCCATTTTTCTGAAAATCGTAAGTTGTTCTGCTTTGATTTACAACACTAATTTCTTTTCTGCAATCCACTCTCCAATTGCCTGTGGTAATCCTTCGTTGGAAATTCTCTTACACCGCTGGAACTAGAGAATCCTTGGTACCTCGATTAATAACAACTTTCAGCCGTTTTATCAGAGCATAGCTTACTTCTCACAGTAGTTAGCTGAAAGACAGTTGCATTGGCTTTGCGTATTCGGAAATAACGTTTTCGCCAAAGCCTTCTTTTTCCCAGAATGCTTGAAAAAAAAAAGAGTTCTGTAATGTATTAATGTTTTTATATTGAGATCCTGTGTTCTTCACAGGCACTTGAACTCGCTCCAGGATGTGTCCTTATATTTCCAGTTCTGCCGCTAAATCATCTTGGATGCAATAATTCTGAGCCCAGGCACTTTCCCAACAATCTGCAACTTTAAAACCATGGCCTTCAGTCGGAGTACTGAGCAAAAAGGCTCCTTCCGTAATGTACCGTAAATCTTTAAGACGGTCAGTTACTGTCCACTAAACATATGTCATACGTAGGCCTATTAAATATAAGCTTGCTGTCCCTAACAAAAATAACAAGATGGCGGCTAGTATGCGCCGTTGTCTTATATCCCTTAGCAATTCGATGCTCTCGGATATATTCTATTGTGTACCCGAAAGCACTTTCAATCACTAAATACATTGAATAATATTTGTTCTATTTTGAAGATAACCACACTTTTCCCAAATGTATTCCTGATTGTGAGTCGAAGGCCACCGAGAATTAAACAAAAGTCGCGCCACCCATTATGTTGCTCTGTGATAAATCGCAAAAGAGATCTACATACCTTTATGTGAACGGAACCCTGTAATAAAGTAAACAGGCATTAATATTGTAACTGCGGTCCTTGGTAATTGTCATAGAAATGTAATGAAGAAAGGAGATTGAAAGATTTCCCAAGAAAATAAACAGTAATGACACTGTCTAAGGTGCAGTTAACTCATAAGGGAGACCGAGGTACAAACTCTTATCATTATGTAGTGTAAAATATCATGGTGAGATTGCGGATTATCAGTGATCCCACTTGTCCCTGATAAAGTCCACCGCGCTGTGATTTCTAGCATTTCTCATCAGCGCATCTTTCTCTCTCGCTTTATCTCTCTACATCTCCATCTATATATCTCGATCTATAGTAATAATATTACTAATTTACTGCTGAGTCACTCGGAGATAAATTGTTCCCAATGAATATCAGCCTACTAGTTGTTTACTTCTTACTAATATGTTTTGAATCCACTGAAAAACCTATGTTTTGATCATTATATTAATATGGAGAATGTAAATTCTTATGGAACAATTTGACTTTTTTCCCCAAATAAATCAGAATAAGATCGACTTTAAAATGTGTATTTACGAATTAAACCTATGTTTGATAAGTTATTTTACTCACTGGAACCTACCTTTCTTTTGGCAGCGAATAAAAACAACCGGCGTATTAAATGGCCCCCAAAGAACCTCCGTTCTGAGAAAACTGTCTTTAAAATTATAGCTGAAATTCGGGATTTTGTTTTTAAAAACTCTTGTACTTAATATATACAATATTTCCAAACTATGGTTACATTTAGAATAACATTTCTGAAATACTTCCATGGTTCAAAGGAATCACGTAAAAAAATTGGGTGTGATCGCTTTCTGATTCACATGGTCCAATCAACTCTGATCATAACAAAAAAATCATTCTCGTCATGAAATAGAGTCCCACGAGGGCCCAGAGGAGCAGATACTGTAGAGGTATCAGATTCTTGTCCATACAGTACACTAGGGAGATAGTGTGTTCAGTAGTATGCTCTAGCCGCCTGATTTTCCCCTTTGTAGGTACCCATTAATAAATTACGTAATTAAAGGCTGGTTTGGTGTAGAGACGGTCAGGGAGGCCTAATCCAACCCACGAACGAAGACACTAGGAGATAAAAATCTTTAGTTGCTCTCGGGGTTTCAACTCGGGTCCTTCAGCACATTATTCCATGCTCTAACAGTGAGCGAACCTCGCGCCCCCCCACCCCCCGTCACCAAATACTATACCAAATAAACAAAAAATAAAATAAACTGGTAACATAACCATCAGAGCAATCGAATTTTCTCTTTTCCTCTTTGAAAAATAGAATAATTATGCTTATTTATAACTGTAATCAGCAAATAAGTTACAAATACCAGTCAATAGCCTTTTAAAAATTGTCTTTGGTCATTACAAAACTGTATAGTCATGAAAATAAATGTTTGAGGCTTTAATGGCAAAATAAATAAATAATCACTAAATAAAATATAATTAATGCATTCTTTAACGAGGACATTTTAGATAAGAATATCACTCAGACAGCTGTAGATAAACATACATTAATGGGCACACGTTGTTTTTTTTCAATACGCCATTAGAGACTTTACCCCAGCTTCAGACTTCCAAGGCGAACATGATAACATATAATAATCGGATGATTAATATTTGTAAATATCAGTATCCTAATGCAACAGATTATTTAAAAAATTTCGACTCGCAGGAAATGCATCATCTTAGCGCGGTTCCGTTGAAAAGCCTAGAATAGAAATAAACTTCTTTTTTTATGTATCTCGTGAAAATTGTCAACATCCTCTCCAACATCTCGAATAAAAGCTTTATTAAGGCGTCAGGGAAACCAACAGTAGCTAATTTACACAGAAGCGGAAATTACACAATCCGGCTCTCATTCTAAAGCAAAGCTCTATAAATCAATACAAAATACAAACATGCATGGGCGCATATAAGGGGGGGGGGGGATATCTCAGATCCTGCCCATTGAGGAGTAACGCTGGTAAGAAATACCAAGAAAATGTCAGGAAATTTAGAATAGCTTTCTTTTTGTAAGATAGACATACTTATATTCATTCATTTTTACGTTTACTATCAACTAGTCTTATGGTAAATTTACTCAGCTTTCGATTGGTTTCACTTGCTTTCTAGTACAACCACCTGGGAAGGAGCTACAACGACGTTTCTCCTAAAAACCACGTTTGTCTCGATAAAACAATAAAACGACGTTTTCTCCCTTGTGGGCGAGAATTCGGAAAATCGTCATAAAACATTTTTTGTTCCCCTAAGGGTCCTCTATTACCTCTGACAATATGACTAGACATTTACAGGACACCCTGTATATACAGGGTGATTGAGGTCTAAGTAGCCAAACTCTAGGAGGTGATTGTAGACATGATTTCCAACAAAAAAGTTTATTTCAAGTATGGTCCGATTCTGAAAGGAAAAGGAGCTATGTCCAATTTTCTGTTTTTTTAACGGAGTCATGATCTTTAATGAATAAGAAATGTTTTCTCAAAAAATATTCAAAATAATTAATTTCTAATTATGCCATCATAAAAAAGACAAAATTTCCTTTAAAAATACATTAATTTAATTCACTAAAACTATTATTAAAAGATACTTTCTGGACGTTCAATAACGCACTTCTGTTTTTATCAATGAATCAAAGTATTTTCGCGATTTTTTTCCTCAGCCCCCTAACGGACTACAGATTCACGAATATTCTTCTAAAAACCACGTTTGTCTCGATAAACCAATAAAACGACGTTTTCTCCCTTATGTGTGCGAATTCGGAAAATCGTCATAGAACATTTTTGTTTCTCTGAGGTTCCTCTATCACCTCTCACAATATGACTAGACATATTGTGACTAGAGGGTGATTCAGGTCTAAGTAGACAAACTCAAGGAGGTGATTGTGGACATAATTTCCAGCAAAAAAGTTCATTTGAATTATGGTCCGATTCCGAAAGGAAAAGCAGCTATTTCCAATTTTCTGTTTTTTAAACGTAATCATGTTTTTTAATGAATAAGAATCGATTGCTCGAAAACTATTCAAGATAATTCAATTCTAATTATGCCATCATAAAATAAACAAAATTTCCTTTAAAAAAACAGTAATTTAATTCACCAAAACCATTATTAAAAGATTCTTTCCGGACATCCAATAACTCACTTCTGTTTTCATCAATGAATCAGAGTTTTTTTGCGATGTTTTCCCTCAGCCCCCTAACGGACTACGGTAAGCATTAAATTCATGAAAATGAAGCGGAGGTTTATTGAGGGATAAATTGAACCATTGGCTCTCTTTTGTCAAAAAAATATGGAATTTAGTTTTGTTAATTTCAAATACCTTGTGTGAAAAAATTAAAAATTACTCATTTTTTAATGTCCAAACTGTGGGTATCCATTGTCCAGTCCAGAAGCAATACAAATTAACTGAAAGAAATGATTGGAAAACTTTTTCATTTGGGAGATCTGTTACATTTTTTGTTATAAAATTTTCATTTATTTATCTTTTACATGATGTTGTTGGAACTAAAATATTTGCTAATATATTTGAAAATTTACTAAATTTGCAATTGGACCTTTATGAACTTGGGCAGTGGATCCATCTACTGTCTAAAAGCACTGCTGCTATGTGCAGGTCAGCTGTCCATCAGGAACCATGAATCTATATGCAAGCGGAACGTCTTCCAATGCAATAGGTCGGTCGTATTTAAATCGTGTGGAGGTTTAAAAATGTGTTGTATCAAACCTGTCAGGAATCAGGATTGGCTGAAGAAAATATACGTCCCAGGGCATAAGGATTAACATGAAACCAAGTATGCGAATTGGGACTGTTAAATATTCCATTCCGTGTGAATGTGGCTTTGTCTGTCCACAAAATGTTGCGGCCGAACTGAGGATTAACATTTTCCCTCCCGCAATGTTTTGCACAATTTTTAGTTTTATTTCAAATTCTATTTGAAAACATTTCAAATTATGTGCAAATTCTGGATTACAATTATTCAACTATCATGCAATCTTTTTGAATTCTTCGCTCAAAATTTCTAGTCAAAACTGGGTGCCAAATACATCATGTAAAACATAAATCAATAAAAAATTGAAAAACATGAAATGTAACAGATCTCTCAAATGAAAAACTTTTCCAATCGTTTCATTCGGTTATATTTATCGTGTCCGGAATGAACAATGGATACCCACAGTTTGGCCATTAAAAAATGAATAATTTTTTATTTTTTCACACAAGGTATTTGAAAGTAAAAGGGAGCCAATCGTCCAATTTATCCCTCAATAAACCTCCGCTTCATTTGCATGGATTTAATGCTTACTAAATGTATACGTTTTTGTGTAAGTGTTGAATCTGTAGTCCGTTAGGGGGCTGAGGAAAAAAATCGCGAAAATACTTTGATTCATTGATAAAAACAGAAGTGCGTTATTGAACGTCCAGAAAGTATCTTTTAATAATAGTTTTAGTGAATTAAATTAATGTATTTTTAAAGGACATTTTGTCTTTTTTATGATGGCATAATTAGAATTTAATTATTTTGAATAGTTTTTGAGAAAACATTTCTTATTCATTAAAGATCATGACTCCGTTAAAAAAACAGAAAATTGGACATAGCTCCTTTTCCTTTCAGAATCGGACCATACTTGAAATAAACTTTTTCGTTGGAAATCATGTCTACAATCACCTCCTAGAGTTTGGCTACTTAGACCTCAATCACCCTGTATATACAGGGTGTCCTGTAAATGTCTAGTCATATTGTGAGAGGTAATAGAGGACCCTTAGGGGAACAAAAAATGTTCTATGACGATTTTCCGAATTCTCGCCCACAAGGGAGAAAACGTCGTTTTATTGTTTTATCGAGACAAACGTGGTTTTTAGAAGAAACGTCGTTGTAGCTCCGTCCCAGGTCGTTCTACTAGAAGGAAAGTGAAACCAATCGAAAGCTGAGTAAATTTACCATAAGACTAGTTGGGAGTAAACGTAAAAATGAATGAATGTAAGTATGTCTATCTTTCCAAAAGAAAGCTATTCTAAATTTCCTGACATTTTCTTGATATTTCTTACCAGCGTTACTCCTAATGGTTAGGATCAGAGATTTCCGAGTTTCAGAAAAACTTCCTCATTTAACCAGCTTTCCATTCATGTATCACAACCCTGTGTTATTGAAGTATGTGAACGATTTAAGAACAAAAGTTTAAAAAAAAACACATGGATCTGTGAAAAGAAAATTTTATTTTTTTCTTCAGTTTATTCAAAAAGCTGAAGAGAAATATTTATTTTTATAAATGTTTACATAAATATTAAGTAAATATTTACTTAAAACAATAAAAACAATTACTTCCACGAATATAAAAGAAACTCCTAAAACAGTATTTATTTATTTTGTTTATCGCTTACAAGGTTTCCCCATAGCGAGGAGTAGGCCTTATATAATGTGATTAGTATAACTAATGTTAGTATTACTAGGGTCATGCATTAATCTAATTTTTATTTAACATGCACCAATATCTTAATAATATTTTTAACTTAATAATTTACAAAAATAACTTATTTACATTTATTTAAATAAATATTGTTTTGGCAATCATAATACATAAAAAATATTGTATGTAGCCTAGTTATTTATATTTATATACTCTATAATATATTTAAAAATAGATAAACAGGAGGAAAAATAGGAATATTCAAACAATAACAAAACAAAGTAGAATTATTCTCCGAGCAGTGAAGCCCTGAGCTTTAACATATTCTTAAGGTATAGAAATATTTTGAAATAATCCTCTTTTGACGCTCTGTTTAGGATCTCATGCAATTGAGCGTTATCTGCTGGGTAATTCAATGGTAGATATTGCTCTCTGATAGGCGTGTAAATTGGGCAGTGCAACATAATATGATACAAATCTTCATAAGCATTCGATCTACAAAGGATACACATTTCTTTAGGATTAATGCTATAATTAACACTTTTAATACAAAATTTAATATTAAAGTTGCTAGTAGTCCTGAGTTGTGCAATAATTTTGAGAGTTACAAAAGGTAATCTTAACGTTAAAAAGTCATGAGGATGTCCCGTGGATGGTGTAATAAATTTATATATTGGACTATATCCTGAGTTTCTCATTTTATCGAGATCTCTATTTTGTGCAGCAGTTTTATAAGCATCTAGGATATTACGAATGTTTCCTTTAATTACATTTGGATCCTGCATTAACCAGATATTTATTTGGTCCAATGAATGAAATATATTTTTGACTTGAGATACCCAATTAAATTTAACATTGTTTGTGGGGGTTTGGTCTAGTGCTAATAGTCGATTATAACATATTTTTGGTAATCTATCATTGGGCATAGATAAAATTTTATAGAGCCACGAAAGCATCGATTTCATAATTTGTACAGAAACATAGTCACCTCCAACCTCTAATCGAATCATGTAGTTCGGAGTACTTCGAATTAGTTGAAATAATTTCTTGTAAAACCCAGTTTCTGCTTGCTCCAAATATCTCAGATACCTCAAAGACCAAACTGGAGCTGCATACACTAAATTGGATCTAGCCAATACATGGAAGAGTTTAGTTGTGGCATCCCAGTCGTGACATTTATACCCTACCAAAATTTTGAAGACAGTAGATATTGCAGATTTAAATTTTGTAATTGCATAAATTGTTTCCTCTAGAAATAGTGCTGACGAGGAGAACAAAACACCAAGATAAACAAACTTCTTGACTTGCTCAATTTCTTGACCAGAATAATAGAATTTGGAGTCATTTTTGCATTTGCCTTTGTGAAATTTCAATATTTTTGATTTTGATATATTAACCGATAAAGAGTTCAAGCTGCTATATTCCTCTAAGATAGCTAATTTCTTTTTAAGGTCAACTGGGGAGTCCGCCAAAATAACTAAATCATCAGCATACAATAATACTATAATATCTTCATACCCATTTATACTTAAACCACTAGCTCCTTTGTTTCTGAAGAACACCTCTATATCTGACAGAAAGCAAGCAAACAGAAATGGACTCAAAACCTCACCCTGAAAGAGACCTTCGGTTGCCTTTATTTTAGAAGTAATTTCGGACCCTCGTTTTATTTGAACGGTGGCGCTATTATATAGTTTCATAAGTAGCCGCAAGATTTTTGGGCTCATTCTTAGCACATGAAGCTTATGCCAGAGAGAAGATTGAGGTATGGAATCAAACGCCCTTCTAAAATCAATGAAAGCTACATAAACAGATCTTTTCGCCAGTCTTAAGTGCATATGAATGATGGCTGTCAAAATAAAAACATTGTCCATGCAACCCCTGCCTTTGCGAAAACCGGTCTGACATTCAGGTAGGACCTTAACATCTTCATCCCATATCAAACATCGGTTTAATAAGATCTGGGTAAAGACCTTCAGGATAGAATTCGCCAATGCAATCCCACGATAATTTATGGGATCACGTTTGTCTCCTTTTTTGTATATCATAGACATATGTAAATTTGACCAACTTGAGGGAAATGTTTCCTCTGATAGGATTTTATTAAAAAAAATCTCGAGGTAATGTAACCACATTTCTGGGAGAGCCTTATAGAAATCGTAAGCAACCCCATCAGGGCCAGGTGATGAACCAGCCTTACAAGAATGCAAGCTTTGCCGGATTTCCTCTTCAGAGATATAGGAATCAAGCAATGGGTGTGTAACGCCATAAAAGTTTGTATCTAGGCTTATTGTAGCTTTGTAAACTGATTTAAGGTAATTCTCCCAATTATCAGGGCTAATGAAATTACAAGTTGTATTTTTCCGGTTAATTTTATTTACAGTATCCCAAAATGTTTTACTATCCCTAATATTTCCAAACGAGTCGGCAATTAATTTGTAATAATTATCTTTCTTCTCTCTTATCAGAGACTTATATTCTTTCCTTAACAAAATATATTTATTTAAGTCTGATTCCGAGAAATGATTCCTTCGGCATGTCTTCAAGCACAATTTTAGTTTTTCCCAGATATCTATGCATTCTTTGTCAAACCATTTATTTTTCCGATAGGCCGGCTTTGTTTTTGTATATGTATGAATAACTTTCATATCTGATACCTCAGCGGCATCTTTAATAGTATTAATGAGCGTATCATTCATAGAATCGACTGATTCTCCTGCAGATCCTTGTTGTGTATTAGCCATCATCACATCAATGAAAGTTTTAGTTTTGTCGGCGGACCATTTGATAAAAGTTTTAGTTTGAATTTCTGATAATATTTTAGTTCTTTGAGGAAAGTTATTTATGTTGAGCGTTAATAATACTGGCAAATGGGAGGAAGTATGAATAGTTTGTAAAACCTCTAAGTCACAGATAGAATTTATATTAGGTAATTGACACCAGACTAAATCAATGACGCTGTTTCCGACGGGACTGAAGGATGTGAACCCAGCAGGAGTATCACTTAATGTTCTCCCATTGATAAGGACAAATCCGTGATTAGACATAAAATCGCTTAAAATACGCCCCCATCCTAAAACAGTAAATAAAATACACATTTATTTTGAATTTATTCATTCAGGTAACTAATACTGGGTCCAGGAGGTGGCCATTAAGGAACCCCAACCATACATTAACATCAAAAATTATTATTTTTACCTAGATAACGAATTTGAAAACACTTTTACAGGACTATGTACATCTTATTTGTGAGGAATAGGATATTTAATGAACACAACCAGCACACATGGGCTCACGAGAATCCCAGTAAGTTTCACAAGCGTAGCCATCAGTATCAATTCAAGGTAAAGCATTTGTTTTCTAAATATAACCTGTAAAAATGTGTTCAAATGCGTTATTTTTTGTTCCCCTAAAGGTCCTCTATCACCTCTCACAATATGACTAGAAATTTACGGGACACCCTGTATATATATATATATATATATATATATATATATATATATATATATATATATATATATATATATAAATTTGAGTTTGAGCAGAAGGCTTTAAACTAAATAATTTTTTTTCTTAACCTTTCATAACTCCATACATACCCAAAATTTTAATATCTTAGCTCAGATCAATACTTAACAAGTGAAACAATGTTCAAGTGAATCCATCTTTTCTCACTAACCAAACCAAAAATTAGTTAATAAATGATCTAGTTTTTCCGACAAAGGTTATAGATATCATTCTTTTTCCTACGTTAAAACCCCTATTAAAAGTGTATCTAGTGGTCTATTAACGCCAATGGATGATAAAAATTTGAACCTGATTTTTTTGATATTTTGGTGAGTTATGGCCATTTCTCATCGGCACATTCGGATTGCTTCATGAGATCAACCTCATATGCGGGTTTCCCCCCAGAGAAGCCTAAAACCAGAGATTGACAGTTGGGCCCAAATGTCATTCAGCTTTGGCCTAGTTGTTTTCCATTGCACATAGATATGGTTGATTTCTAGATATTTATGTTTTTGTACTCTGAGACAATCTCCTTTCGCTCAGAACCCCCCGCCCTTTGCCCTATATTGGGGCCTACGTGACGGATCCTGCGTGTTCTTGGGTTGCCCAAAAGATTTATCTAGGTTCGACGACACTTCTTCTAAAGATTACTTCATAGGGCAGTAGCCCAAAAGACACTAGATCATTCGAGGGATCCACTATTTGATGTAGAAGGATATATACTATATATATAACTCTATGTTACTTGTTTCAGTAACCGTCATCATAACTGGATGTGTTTTCTAATATAAATGAATGCTGACACCAATATATGTTCCTCTAATGCCTTTTTAATCGTATTTCGGACAATGATCTATGTTACGGTTCATAGAAAATTCCATTAACATATTTCTGTTTTAATTTTTAAAAAAAAAATTAAGCATTTTTTTTACTTCTTGCTCATAACTCCGAAGGTATTCACGCTAGAGACCCCCATTGCCCTTTTTTCATACCTATTGCTATTTTGCAAATTAGCGAGTTCATTGTACTATTTTTAAATAAAAGAACATTTTATTAAACATCTTTTGCTTAAGGAGCTGCATAACTAAGCACTTTCCTCAGAATTTGGGAAGTGTAGACTGCATTCCTGAATAATTTTCTTCAAATATCCTATATAAATAAAATGAAAACATGAATAGTTCTCTTTTAATTTTTTAATGAGTAACTGTTCAATTATTAACATGCTTCAAGAGTTATGTTTATACATGGCACTACACTACTTAATAAATACAGAAAGACTTCATATTTTTGTGTTTTGATCTTACGCAGGAACAGGAGGCCACTAATGGTAGAGAGCGCTCCTTGCGGAGGCATTGCGAACCTACGTCCGGCGGGCTAATTCTATTGAAATATAGTACAAAAACAACAACAATAGTATACTAGGAAACCCCACTTTCTGATCGACTGATTTAGCTCATTTTTACAACACTTCTTTCTCATGAGATACCCACAACATATACCGCGTTTCGTTACAATACAGCAGAAATTACGACAGGTATGAGTATATCAGTAATTTGGGTCCGGAGTAAACCCCCCCTCCAAATGAACCGACTTAGTTTATTTTTATAACACATTTTTCTCTGTAAATTTCCAGGAAGAATACTAAGTTTCATTGAAATATATCAAAAACTACGGCTGGCATAGTCAAATTAGTGTTTTGGGTCTGGGGTAACCCCCCCCCCCCTTTCGTTTGTTTTGACGGATTTTGGTGGTCGTTTGTTAATTGAACGCTGTATACCATGTTTCGTGACGAAAAAACAAAAACTCTGGTCGCTATCGTGTTAACAGACATATATATAAATTTTAACGGGGTTCATTTTCGGTTTCTACTAGGTAAGATCAATAAAGATTTGAAGAAATTTTTCAAAATTCCTTTATGAGTGCAACCTCAATAGCTACTTACCCTCGGAGGAAAGTGCTAAAATGCTTATATATATATATATATATGTGTGCTCATGCTCTCAGCATGTTATGCACAGTAATTGATAAATGAAAAAAAAAAATGATTATTTGGGTTTTTGTTTATTATTAAAAAATTGTTTTGGTTTTATGCATCTCAACCTATATGAGTATGTATTTCATACTCATATGCATGCATTTGTTTTATTAAATGCATTGGCGTTTTTTCACTTCAAATAAAGGAATCTGTGTGATGTTTTCAGAATACAGAATTATATTAGCTGAAAAGTATGGTATAAATAAACACACACACACATATATACGCTTTGTTTTAAACAGCTAGAATATAATTAGGAAACGAAACGTATCTTTTAGTTTATTTAATTTTTAAACATCACGCAGTTAGTGATATACAATGCATTTATTGGCAAGCCCAATAATCTGATCCCTGAAAAAAAAAATACCTAATAAATAAACTCAACAATAAGTAAATAAAATAAACTCATTAAACTCGGATCATCAAGGACAGCAACCATCTAATCAGAGTAGGTAACGCGTTTTTTGCTGTAATGTATCATATATGGTTTTTTTTTTCGGAATATTCATACCAATGTAAGACATATGTATGTATGTTTATATGTGTGTATGTGTGTGTGTGTGTGTGTGCGTGTGCGCGTGCGCGTGCGTGTGTGTGTGCGCGTGCGCGTGCGTGTGTGTGTGCGCGTGCGCGTGCGTGTGTGTGTGCGTGTGTTGTTTTTTTTTTTTTTTTTTTTTTTTTTTTTTTTTTTTTTTTTTTTTTTTTTTTTTTTTTTTTAGGGTAGGGGAAAAATCTTGCATGAGACGAAGTGGACAAAGCCACTACAGTGTGAGATTCCTACTCACTAAAAAACCACCTCCCTATACACCTCAACCACCCTACGGAACCGCCCTCAGGCACTACTTCGCAGGGGGGAGTTGGCCCTAAGCCTTCTTCATTAGTGGACTACATTATTATGAGCCGTAGTCAGGCCCTTTCTCTGCCGTTCTTCATTTCGTAGCTTTTTGGCGATGAGAGCAGAGTATTCTGACACAGCCTCCCAGTTCTCGGTATTAGCCAGGATGAGGCTGACCACATTTTCTGGCTTCAAGGGCTCGTCCAGTTTTCGGTCCAGGTCTGCCTTTTCGATGCGAAATCTCTGGCATTCGAAGAACATGTTCTGCAGTCTCATCTTTAGGAGCGCATGTTGGGCATGACGACTCATCGTCCAACTTAAAACGAGCTAGGTAAGCTCTGAAACAGCCGTGTCCAGTGAGCATTTGAGTTAGATAAAAATCTACTTCTCCGTGCTTCCTTTCTCTCCATGTTTTGATGAGAGGTATTAAACGATGTGTCCATCTTCCCGATGTTGAAGCATCCCAACGCCTTTGCCAGTTCTCCATCGTCAAGTTCTTCTCCTCTTTTTTGATAGTCTTCCAATGGGCGTCTGGATCTCTCTTCCTTCGATAGATCCTACTACGCTCTTCTGCCAAGAGGTCAATTGGAGGCATATCTGCAACGACACACGCTGCATCATACGAAACGGTTCGAAAAGCTCGGCAGGCACGTAGAGCACTTCGACGATAAATACTAGTGCAATTTCGCGCGTATGCCTTTATCAACATTGTGTGCGTGTGTGTGTGTGTGTGTGTGTGTGTGTGTGTGTGTGTGTGTGTGTGTGTGTTCGTTTGTTCGTTGTGATCCAGCTTCTTTCTCCAGCGGTCTAGCATGAATGAGAGCCAGAAGATGCTGGCTAAAAACAGCACTTTGTGAATAGTGAAATATAAAGGATATTTATTATCGCCAGTCAGAGAAACAAGTAAAAAAATCTCAATTAAATAGTTTATTTTAGAGACCCACCAAGTGAAATTTTTTAAATTTTGGAACAACTAATAAACTTCCTAATTTTAAAAATTAACCCCAAGAATCATTTGTCCATACAATTTGAGATAAGAAACTTTGATGTTTTTCCTAACCAACAACTTTACTAATTTTAAAATTGGAATGTTTCTTCTAAGTTTTCCCAAAATTTGAAAAATTGCACTAGACTGAACTATTATTTTTTAGTTCAGTGGTTCCGAAGATGTTCCAGCAAAAATTAGCGTGCCCCCTCGCACCATTTAATTCAAAACAGAATTACAAAGAGTAAGGAGAATAGAGGCAACGATAATATGTTGGTTAACCCTAGCCTGAATAGTAAAAGCGGCATACTTTCTCATCGGAAGTGTCATAGCGAGGTGTAGAGACATTGTCTTCCAACCTAGATATCACATTCTATCGGGCATACCTATATCTAACGGATAAAACAGGCTGGTATTAATCAAATGTACGAACGTCATGAGAAGAACAGTTCTTCGCAACACGAGGCATCATTAGTTTTGTGACTTTTAAAAATAAATTCAATTTGTGTAAAATGTCTTGTCATAATGACTCGCTAAAACTAAAGCCGTTCGTTTATTTAGTATTCAATATTCCAAGGAAGTACTGCATTTTGAGTGATCTTTGTACGCCTTGGAAGTTAAGTAATGCATCATCCTATCAGCTGTACGCATTCCCATATTTATGGAAGCTATATAAATTAAGCATAGTTTTTAAGAAAATCTTTTTTATTATTCAAATTTTAACGTCCATTTATTATTTGCTAAGAATTTTAGGACGGGTTATCTATAGGTTACCACCCTTTTGTAGCCAGGATAGGGCTGATGCCTTTATTTTTCTAAAGAAAAGCCACGACCCCTAGTGGGAATTGAACCCAACATCCTTTGGCACGCCCACCAGGCCTCCGAGAAACATTTTTGAAACACAGATTTATTTATTTTGTTTGTATACATTTAATTTACCATTATCATGGAAACTTCATCATTATGAAAGAACACGATCATTCGGATACGTTCCTGGTACTTTAATACAACTACATAGGAAATGGAGGTGTCAATTTATGCTATTTCGGGTGTAACGATCCAACAAACAATCAGAACCGCACATTGTAAAGAACCGTTCTCCTAGAAATCTCTAATTTAAAAAAAAAATGAATAACTAAATATTCTGCACTAATTACATTACAACTGAAATTGATCATCTACCAATCTGCTGTGACTACATATCCTGACAAAATATTCCAATGACAAATGATTCCTTCGTTCAAAGCAAGTTTTTTTCCAGTAATTATTTCCTTCGATCGCATCTTATTTGTGCTCCGAGACTTTATCTATTAGCAATGTAGAATAAAAACGTAAAGCGTAAAATAAAATAATAAAACAAAATTATGAGATAAGAGTAAGATATTAAAAAAGCAAACATAAAACGAATTTAATAGGTCTATACTTGAAAAAGGAAAAGAATGCTATCAGAATAACTATAATATCAAGAAAAATAAATTTAAAAGAAATAATAGATAAATAATGTGCAATATATTAAGTACTTAAGTAAGTACTTAAGTAAGTCGCATATATTAAAGTTTTTTAGAGGTTACTGGGTTTTTGAATTCCTCGAGCATGTCTACATTATTTTGCATCCAGCATTTTGTAAGTCTAGGATTTACGGTGAGCGGTTCGTTGCACTGTTCACAGACTAATTTGTTCTGTTTTGCTATTAGATGATGGTGAGTAAACAGGGTAAGGAGAGAGACCAATAAGGACACGAGTCTGTAGATCTCCTGTCGAAGAATATTAACATTAAATAAAAAATACTTGTTCAACTGATGTCATTTAAACTCTTCTTGAAATTCACGTCATCGGCACTGCCTAGGATAGAGTTTTTCCTACCCACAGATAAAACATTTATAAACTCGTAAAAACCAAAGACATATATATATATATATATATATATATATATATATATATATATATATATATATATATATATGTGTGTGTGTGTCTGTTAACACGATAGTGGACAGAGTTTTTGTATTTTCTTCACGAAACGTGGTATATAGCGTTCAATTAGCAAACGATTGAACAATTTTGTTAACCACTAAAATCGGTCCAACGGTAGGGGGCTTTACCCCGGACCCGAAACAATAATTTGACCATGCCAGCCATAGTTTTTGTTATATTTCAACGATTTCGGTATTCGCTATGTTGATCTAAAGAGAGAAATACGTTGTAAAAATAAACTAAATCGGTTCATTAGGAGAAGGGTTTACTCCGGACCCACATTGCCAATTTGCCATAATTTTTGTTACATTTCAACGAAACTCGGTATTCGTGGTGGTAATCAACAGAGAAAAATGGCTTGTAAACATAAACTAAATCGGGTTATTTGGAGGGGGGTTTACTCCGGACCTAAAGTACTGATATATTCATAACGGTCGTAATTTCTGCTGTATTGTAACGAAACGCGGTATACGTCGTGGGTATCTCATGAGAAAGAAGTGTAAAAATCGGTCTATTCGAAAGGAGGGTTTACTTTAAACTCTGTTTCATTAGCCCGCCAGACGTAGGTCCCCAAAGCCGCCGTGAGGAGCGCTATCTCCGACTAGGGGGACTGTATCCTGTTCCTGCGTCAGATCAAAAGACGGAAAATGAAGTTTTTGTGTATTTATTAAGTAGTACAGTATCATGTATTAACATAACTCTGGAAGCAAATTATTTACAAAATTAATAATTGAACAGTTCTCATAAGAAATGTAAATGAGCAGAACTATTCACGTTTTTCTTTTATTTATATAGGTTATTTACAGCAAATTATTCAGTAATGTAGTCAACACTACAAAAATTCTAAGGAAAGTGCTTAGTTATGCAACTCCTGCGTGACGGACTTTTTGATTCACAAGTTAACAGGATCTGTATGAAATGTGTTTCATTTTAGCGCGGTTCCTCCCTCCCCCATAGGGAGGAACCCCGCTTATAGGGTTGATACAATGAAACAATCAGGAAGTGCCGACTAGAAAATTTCGCGTTTCAGAACCCCTAGAGACCGAAAATAACGGTGGTTCAAATTTGTATATATATATATATATTTATTTATATATATATATATATATATATATATATATATATATATATATATATATATATATATTTGTCTGTTCGCTCTCTAGACAGAAGACGAATGGTCCGATTTTGATGAAATTTGGTACAAAAATCCTTCGTCCAATTTGAAAGGTCAAGTTCGTTAACCAGCAAAATCCGCCTTCTGGAAGATGGCGTTTGGGGCGAAATTCGCGCAAAAAAAATCGTAACGCTTACGTTTTTGAGTTCATAAGCTTGTAAGTACTCGTTTTATATGATTCCTGGGCTAGGAAAACGAATGAAACCATTTTGAAGGCGATCGCTTTAACCGTTTTCGAGAAAATTGGAAAAATAGTTTTTGAATACCGTTTTTGGTTTGGGTACTTAGAATTACGGGATTCAGTTGAAACTTTATCTGCATGTTCTACTTTCATTAAAACTAATATGGTGAAAGTTTTGTTACGTTTGGAGTTAAGGAAGGGTTAGAATAAAATATTTTATGAACAGACATGAAAAGTTTTGGGAAGTTCGTATACTTTCATTAATATCTCGAACACGGTTGGGAAATCGTGGTAAGTGGATAGAAACTATTTGAAAGCTTACTAAATTCTCTACAAAAAAGATTCTAAAACTATTTTTGATTAGGTTATGTCAATCGGAGAAATAAGTGCTTAAAACTTCAAATACGTCTGTTTTGTTCTTATGAACGGGTTTTTGTCGTTCTTGTTGTAATTTTTGTCTCTTTCCCTTCGTTTTTTATTGCTTTTTATTTTTGTAATTTCTTATGTTGCGAAAATTTTGTGTGTAAAACAGGATATGAAAAATGAGGCCAATTTTCTGTTGCTAGAAATAATATAAATTTTGGGAACTTTCATTAATATCTCGAAAACTGTTGAGAATTTTGGTAAACGGAAGAATACCATTAGAAAGCTTATTAAATGCTCTACATAAAAGGTTCTAATGAAAGTTTTGATTAGGCGATGTCAATCGGAGAAATAAGAGCTTAAAGCTTTAAAGTAATTGATGTAAATCCTACCTTTCAAGACTGGTGGAACCAAAATATAACTGTCAGGGTTCGGTCACTGCTACTTAATAAAACTACATTTTATCGTAAAAATGGTTTTATTGTGCCGACGTTTCGGCTTGAACTTCAAGCCTTCATCAGGGCTGTAAATACAAGTAGGACATATTTAACACTAATATATGCACATATCTATGTAAATATACCTAACATATATATATATATATATACATATATAATATATATATATTTATATATATGCATATAAACATACACATATACACGCACACATATGTACATATATATGCCCACATACATACACATATGGGGTATGTATTATTAAGTAGCAGTGACCTAACCCGGGCAATCCCTACCTTGCATCATCAACGGTCAACGATCTCCTCTCAACAAAATAATAACTGCTTCTATTTTAATCTTTCGAAATTAGACTAGGGATAAGAACGGAACCGCGCTAAGATGAGGCAGTTCCTGCGAGTCGGACTTTTAGCACTTTCCTCCGAAGGAAAGTAGCTATTGAGGTTGGACTCATGACGGAATTTTTGAAAAATTTCTTCAAATCTTTATCGATCCTACCTAGTAGACAGCGAAAATGACCCCCGTTAAAATTTATATATATCTATATATATATATATATATATATATATATATATATATATATATATATATATATATGCATATATATATATGTGTCTGTTAACACGATAGCGGCCAGAGTTTTTGTTTTTTCGCCACGAAACTTGGTATATAGCATTCAATTAGCAAACGATTGAACGAGTTCGTTAACCACCAAAATCGGTCCACCGGAAGGGGGGGTTTACCCCGAGCCCAAAACACTAATTGACCATTTCAGCCGTAATATTTGTTATATTTCAACGAAACTTGGTATTCGTAGTAGTAATATAGAGAGAAAAGTGAGATATAAAAATGAACTAAATCAGTTCATAAGGAGGGGGGGTTTACTCCGGACCGACAATACCAATTCGCCACTACCAGCCATGATTTTTGGTATATTTCGACGAAACTCGGTATTCATAGTGGTAATCTACAGGTAAATATGTGTTGTAAAAATAAACTAAATCGGTTCATTAGGAGGGGGGGTTTACTCCAGACCCACAATACCAATTCGCCACTACCAACCGTGATTTTTGGTATATTTCGACGAAACTCTTTATTCGTAGTGGTAATCTACAGGTAAATATGTGTTGTAAAAATAAACTAAATCGGTTCTTTAGGAGGGGGGGTTTACTCCGGACCCAAATTACTAATATACTCATACTGGTCGTAATTTCTGCTTTATTGTAACGAAATGCGGTATACGTCGTGGGTAACTCATGAGAAAGAAGTGTTGTAAAAATGAGATGAATCGGGGGGTTTACTTTGTAATATATTTCAATAGAAAAGGCAGCCAGACATAGGTTCACAAAGGCGCCGCAAGGAGCGCTAGAGGGACTGTATCCGGTTCCTGCATTAGATCAAAATACGATAATATGAGGTTTTTTGTATTTATTACGTAGTGCAGTAGGTACTATGTGTAAACATAACTCTGGAAGCAAATTAATAATTTATCAGTTACTCATTACAAAATTAAAATAGTACTATTCATGTTTTTATTTTATTTATGTAGGATATTTTAAGCAAATTGTTCTGGAAAGCAGTCTACACTACCCAAATTCTGAGGAAAGTGCTTAGTTATGCAGCTCCTGCTTGACGGACTTTTATTTATAAGCCAAGAAGGTTCTCTGCCTGCAGATTCCTTCTTAACGGATAATTCCTCAATATATATGGCGGTGTTATCAGCAGGCATGTAAGTGACCTCAGAGTCACGCCACCCGTGCTGAGAGTTTTGATAAGAACTGTTTGTTTTTAGAAGGTTTTCTTTTTAACACGAATTCTATTTATATCCGTTTTTAGAGTGTATTAGTCATTTTCCCTCAGTTTTTATGTAGATAAAATCAAAACTGAGAACGTAAATGTAAATATTTTTCCTCTCATTATGAAATATATATATATATATATATATATATATATATATATATATATATATATATATATATATATTCCGTAACAGGCCACTAAGGCCGAGCGGGGCAGATACTGTAGAGGTATCTGATTCTTGACCATAGGGTACAGTAGGGTTAGTACTTTGCTCCGTTTGCCTGATTTTACCCTTTGCTAGTACTCATTAATAAATTAATTATTTACTGGTACCCATCAATATATTAATTAAAGGCGGGGTAGGCCTAGGTATGGTATGGGACCCCCAGTGTGCCTTCCAACCAACGAACGATGATATATATATATATATATATATATATATATATATATATATATATATATATATATTTATTTATTTTCATAAATATGGCAAAGGTCCAAATAATAGTACTCCAGATTCTTGCACTATTTTATTTTTGATACGGGCGTATCAAAAATAAAATAGTGCAAGAATCTGGAGTACTATTATTTGGACCTTTGCCATATTTATGAAAATAAATAAATGTACATAAATAAAGGTCACTAATCGTGGAATTGAATATATATATATATATATATATATATATATATATATATATATATATATATATATATATATACATATATATATATATATATATATATATATATATATAAAAGTTTGGACTACGAGTATTTTCATGCTCTATGAGTTCTGAGAAGTGTAAATTCCTCATCGACTCCTTTAAATTGCGACATCGGGTTTACCTCATACGGAGGTTTCCGATCCTATTATGTACTAATGTGGAGGAAACGGTTTTTACTGTTCCATGTATATATATTAATAAGGCCAACGGCCATAGCCACGTTGAATACACCGGTTCCCGTAGTTCACCGGAGTTAAGCAACGTCGGGCGTGGCCAGTTCCTGAATGGGTGGCCGACCACGTGCTGTTGGCATTATAAATGGGTGGCAACCTGTAGATAGGCCGGCGCGAATGGTCAAGTTGTAGATACTAAAAAAATAAAGTAATACTCGGAATGAGAAGCATATCGTAAGTACATAATTTGAAAAAAACTAATGTGATTTTAATGCCATATTATTAGGAGGCCCGGTGGCCGTGAGTGTTGAGGCGTGAACACTCAACACTCTGTGCCAAGGTTTGTGGGTTCGATTGCCACTATGGGGTGATGGCTTTTCTTTGGAAAAAAGAAAAGGCATCACCACTGTCCTGACTAGAAAATGTGGTAACCTATAGATAACCCGTCACAAAATTCGTAGTTAATAATAATAATGGACGTTAGAAATTTAAATAATGACATATTAGATCAACGAATTCTCACAAAGAATGAAGAAAAGAGGCGTGATATTATAACCCCATTTGCAAAGAATTAGGTTACTGTGCAGTAACTATGTTATCAATATCAAACTATTTTTTACGTAGAAAAAGGTCCAATGGAATCTTCTGCTAATAATGTCGATGATAGTACAGGGTATTGTCTTCCGGACACGCACTGCTCACGTAGCCGTGAGATAATAGTAATGTTCCAGCAGACGGCGTGAACAGCAATCACTCCGTCGTAGACGCGTTCATGTACTGAGGGCATGATGTTATTATCAACGGCTGTTCAAATCGCAAATCTATAGCCAGCCTTCAGACAAGGTAAAATCACTACTTGTGAACGTGGAAGTTTATCAGCATAACAGCCAAATAAACAATAATATAAAGAAATCAAGTTATTCAATACTTTATGAGACAACAACTTTCAAATGGCCAGAAAAGGACGAATTGGAAATGGCATGGAACATTTTGTACGTTATGAACGATGAATGATAAAGCAGAGAACACAGTATAACGATAGACACAGGGAATAACTTGTTATGTTCAAATCTTAACTTTTCAGGGGAGCTCTTTCACTGAGAAAACACGCTATTTTACGAGATACTAAGAAACCCACAACTTTATAAGTAAACCATCAAGGCTGTAAGCTAGGGACTTCTTTACACGATGATTCTTAAGGCTCGGGTACGATACGAACGATGAGCGATGAGCGACAGATCGTTTAGCAGAAGAGGGGCACTGGCTTCGATAAAGAGTGGCTGGGCGGTAATTTCCTTTTGTCTCCGTCACCGCATACCCCAATATATGTTTTTTAATTAAAATATTAATTAAAAGAATTAATATTTTAAATGATTAGTTTATATATTCTTTATTGATTATAACATCCTGTATATAAATACATCTGGTAATATGATACAACATGGAGGTTCTGTGCTCAAGGCCTCCCAACTTCATCCTCCATTAACGCCAGAAAGACAATCAGATGACGTTGAGAGGGACAAGCTCCCTTCTGCTCCGACCAGTGGCTGGAGTTGAAGAGAGATCGGTGAGCCACAGAAAATTGTCGCACTTGACTTGTTTAGCTAATAAAAATATCTTCTATTGATTGTTTAATGCGTTTCCAACCTTATCTCAAAGTTTCTTGGTTATAATTGTATTTTTAAAACCACAGTGTCTGCCATTCCATACTTGGTACTTCTGAAATTAAAAGCTCACGTTCACTCTCATCCAATTTACTCTTTTATTAGTATTCATATTTTAAAATTATTTATAAGAAAGGTAGCTAGAAGGTTATAAGCATTGGAAGGTTATAAACATTGGATGGTTATAAAAATCTATCCTCGTAATTTAATAAACAAGGGAAACAAAAACCATAAATGTGGATTGACAAAGTTGTTCTAAATTTTATTAGCTTTCATTGAAACGCAAAATATAATGTCTGTGGTGAGCGACGAGAAAATTTTTAAAGCCCAGGCTAAGCGATGAGAGACAGGCCGGAACCTGCAAGTGACGTCACATTGTCGCTCATGCGTATTCTAGCCAGTCCTCCCTCATTCCTACCAGAGATGGGCATAATTTTATTTATAAATAAAAGTACGAATTTATTTGTACTTCATATATTTGTGAATACGAATATAAATAAATTCGTACTTCATATATTTTTGAATAAGAATATAAATAAATTCGTATTCATAAGTGTGAATACGAATTTATTTTTATTCGCATATATTAAATATAAAAATACAAATAAAATTTTATTCGCAAATTTTTCTGCGAATAAAAATAAATTCACAGAAAAAATTGTAAATAATAACAAAAAATGTGAATATTTACCATAAATCAAGTGATTACGAAAAATATCACACTAAAATATACGAATACAAATTTATTCACATTATAATTTGTGAATAAAAATTTATTCACAATAAAATTTGCAAATAAATCATGGATTTATTCGTATTAAGATGACATTAAGAAAGTTATTGAAGGTGATTTTTTTTAAGGCGTTTAACGTCTAGGTTATTAGCGCCTAGATTTTTTGTTTACCCCGAGTCCGCCGCGGGACCACCAGCCATGCTGCAGGAACACCGTTTGTCATCTGTAACTCCATAAAAAAAAATAAAATCACCTTGAATTACTTTCGTAATATCATCATAATACGAATAAATTCATCATTTATTTGCGAATTTTATTGTGAATAAATTTTTATTCACAAATTATAATGTGAATAAATTTGCATTCGTATATTTTAATGTGATTTTTTTTGTAATCACTTGATTTTCGGTAAATATTCACATTTTTTGTGCGTTTCGCTCTTCGCTCGTATCGTACCCGAGGCCGTAGATAATAACTGCTTTTGTCCATTTTCCGATTTACCAACTTGTTCCCTGTGACCATCAATGTACGCTTAGAAAAATGCCAACCAAGTTGCCTATCACCACAATGACCCGGTGTCAGTGGGTTCGATATATTCGACCACTATATGGTGGTTTTACTTTAGAAAAAAGAAAAATCAGCAGCCCTATCCTGACTAGAAAAGGGTGTTATCCTCTAAATCCGTTTAAGTTATTCCACCACTACAGTCCAGGCAACGAACAGTTATAGATGGAAATTTTTGGAACAAAATTATTGTCTTCGTAACTTTGTTTGGGCAGAATAGGAGGTGAACATATCAAAAGTCCTCGCCCGTAGCCTTTGTGCCGGGGGGAGGGGGGGTTTAGAAGGTCCCATTTTTCGGGTTTTCACTTATATCTCGGAAACCCTGCGTCTTAGGGACATTACTATTCTATAACAAATGAAAGCTGATTAAATTTCCTACAAGTTGTATTCAATAAAGTTTTTCGAGATATCTTTAGTTTTCGAAATATCCGCTCTTGAAAGTCATTTTGGGAAAAGACACACTTTTTTCTATTCTCGACCGGATATCTCTTCAACAATGACCCCCAAAAATAAATGTCGGCTATAGGGTTGTAGAGCATTCCATTCGCTTCAATAATATATATTACTTTACTATTTTATGTATTTTCTTTCAAACGTTATATACGCACTCATATGGTCTTAGCAAAACCAGTGCCAATATAATGGACAAGATCTTATCTAATTCAGTATGAATAACTGGTGAGTGGGCCCAAAATTATATATTTTGTGCTATTTATACGTCCAGTACTCACTATATTTACATAATGGAGTATATTTTGGACAATACATTGACTGGAAATGGTGAGAAATTAAAAGGTTCATTGGTCGACAGTTGTCGACAGATATCGCGATGAACACTAAAACTGTTTTCACGTTTAAGGAAAATACATAAAATAGTAAAGTTATATATATTCTTGAAGGGAATGTAATGCTCTACAACCCTATAAATGGCATTTATTTTTTGAGTTTATCTTTAAAGAGTTATCCGGTCAAAGAGAGCAAAAAGTGTGTTTTCTCCCAAAAAGACAGACATTCAAGAGCGGATATTTCGAAACGCAAAGATATCTCGAAAAACGTTATTGAATTGAACTTGTAACATATTTAATCAGCCTTTATTTGTTATAGAGTGATCATGTCGCTAGGACGCAGGGTTTCCGATATATAAGTGAAAAACCGAAAAATGGGGCCTTCTAAACCCCCCCCCCCCCTCCCCCCTGCACAATGTCTACGTGCGTCTAATCTTTTGATATGTTGACCTCCTAACTAGCCGAAACAAAGTTATGAAGTTAAAAATTGTGTTCCAAACATTTCCATCTATAAATCTTAGATTCCTGGACTATTAGTCGCTAAATTTCAGATTTCACGACGAACACTGAAATTATTTTTACGTTTGAAGAAAAATTCATAAAATAGCAAAGTAATATATGTTATTGAAGGGAATGCAATACTCTACAGCCCAATAACTGTTATTAATTTTTTAGGTCCATCGTTGAAGAGTCCATCGTTGAGGAAAAATATGCGGCAAAAGTGTTTTTCCACAAAATGACAGACTTTGAAGAGCGGATATTTCGTAAACTAAAGATATCTAGAAAAACTTTATAGAATAGAACTTGTAGGAAATTTAACCAGCTTTCATTTGTTATAGAATAGCCACGTCGCACGCAGGGTTTCCGAGATATAAGTGAAAATCCTAAAAATGGGACCTTCTAACCCCCCCCCCCCCCCCGGCACAAAGGCTACGGGCGAGGACTTTTGATATATTCACTTCCTATCCAGCCAAAACAAAGTAACGAAGTCCAAAATTGTGTTCCACAAATGTCCACCTATAGCTGTTTTTAAGCATTCGTTGCCTGGACTGCTAACAGAAATATAAGCTTTTATAATACTAATATTCAATAAAGACCACAAATTATTTTTATCAAAGTTAATAAATTCAACAGAAAACTTTATTTTGTTTTACCATTTTTTCAAGAACTACTCAAAAAAATTAAGATCATATTAAGACTTTTATTTCCTTATAGTCCGGGTGCTACAAGGCCAATTTCATCGAAATACTGCAAATTGTGATAAGAAGGTTTCCTTTGGCAGAAATGTAGGTTATGATAATACAATTAATTTAAGAAGGGGTGGCATTTCGAAAAATCATCTGGATTCAAGATGGCGGCGGTTATTCATAATAATGTTATACCATGTGATTGATTGAAATTTTCTTTCTGCCCATCGTGTTTGGTGTCAATTTATATGTTTTCTACGTCGCCAAGTTCATTTATGATAAAGAAATATGGATAAAATCAATATAGATGACTTAATGTTAAGTTATTATTAAGACAGAAGAATACCAAAACTCTACTTTTGTTAATTCCTTTTTGCACTAAATTATTAAGCTTTTGCGTTAATGATCTCAGAGGTTGACACGCCTTTAATATAAAAATAACCAAAATATATATTTTATTAATTCTTTACAAGTATGCTGAATTTCCTGTTACTCTGTCCATTTTATTTCCATGATTTATACTCCAACCACCAACCCCATTCAATAGGAGAGGGAGTCCTTACTTCGTCTGCTTGTCCCAAAATGTGTCCAGCTTGGAAAGTACTCTGCATAAAATGTTGCAGTGCATCCTTTATTGGTGGTAGACTTTCAAGAGAGCGATTTTTGGCATAAACAGTACTTAAATCGTTGAAACTTGTCTTATATATTTAAAATATTATCAGGAATGTATGTTTGCGGCTTTGATATGAATTAAAATTCAGTACTGGCTTTCTTACAGAGAGTCCCATGTCTTCCAGCATTACTTTTTTAGGTTTCCTGAGAAACGAGAAATGCTGTCAGAGCCTGTGAAAGCATAGAATCCTAGTAAAGAATTGGCCTTTCGATGGATGCCGCATGAAGGAGAATAGATCTATAATTCTTGCCTGTTCCAAATACAACTCAATGATATCCAGGCTTTTTTCGTCTGCTGAAAGAAGTATGGAGTTGCTAAATCTAATACTCGTACCAAGTCCTCGATATGAAATATTATCCTTGAATCTGTTTCCTAACGACCAGAATAAGTCACTCCAATCAAAGAACATACATTCCTTCTACTTTATCACCTGAAGTAGTTATAAGTTGTATTTTTTATGTAATTCTTTGACAATGAGCCAAGTAGGGAAAATAGTTCTTCTTTGTTATTTGAATTTTTTAAAAATTCCTTCCAATTTGTATGTATTTTGACATGAGGTAGAACTTGTATCCTGGTTCCTGTTCCTCTCTCCTGTCTAGTTTCACGTTTAATGCTTAGAGTGCTTAGAGCAGCCGAAACTCTCAATGTTGCTAAATATCTGAGGCTGAAATATGCTAATGTAATAATCATTAGATGTATTTGAAGACCGATGAAGCTTAAGAATATTGCTTAAATAAATAAATTACAGCATCACAGGTTCCTGGGAAGATCTTCTCACTCTTCTCAACATTTTTCTCTAGATCACTTTTATGGCAGGGCAGAAATTCTCCATTACTGGAAAACGCTGGTGGAAAAGGCTGATTTGTTTTGTAGACAAAATAAATTCCTACTCTGTTCCGATAAGCTGTGATAATCAATTTTCGTACCTTTTTATCTTTTTTTTTTTTTCTTTCTTAATGGCACTGCAACCACTGGGGTCATTGGTGCCTTAGAAGTACCCTGATCAGGGAGAAAAGACCCCGGGGCGGAGGGAGGCGCAGCAAGGAGACAGACAGACACCCGGAAGGGAGAGAGGACAGCCACCTTTTTATCAAGAAACTCATATCAACAACTGATTGAGCAATAGTTGAATCCTTTAATTGTTTCTCCATGAAATTAACCAATTCCACGAAAAGTCAACTCGCACATATTTCACCGATACATCTTTTATCAAATGGTCGTTCAACTCGTGACACATTACTTCTAGACTTGTATAGTCTTGCTAGACATTTTGCATGGCAGCAATGTTTCCCGTTTCGGCGGTGCACTTTTTAACCTTAGGGTCTACATTCAGGGTAGTAACCTTAGGGTCTACATTCAGGGTAGTAACGTTAGGGTCTACATTCAGGGTAGTAACGTTAAATTGCTGATCCTTATCAGTTCCAAAATCATTGAAAAACCACGCATCTGTTGCAGTAGTTAATCGATTTGAACGGCAATGAGTTGTTGGAAATCCTGCAGGAAGTTTACGTTTGTTGGATCACTCAAACATTGTAGAATTGTATTTTAATAAACACGTTTTGTCACTTAGCCCTTTAGCACTGTTAACAGAATTATTTTTTATCCCACTAGGGTCTTGATCAAATTATTTTATATTAATACTCATAGTTATGGTATTAATAGTATAATGTTTTTAACAAGTGTTACATATCCCCCGTTACGTGAATCGTGTTCTGATGAATTGCAGGACAGATCAGAGTTCATCATTATTACTTTTCTTTTAGTAGTACAGGATGCAAATTTGCCAATCAATACTTTTTGACTATCCTTCACCCCAGACACACTCTGATACTAATCGAAGCCGCTTTGCCATATTATATATTTTTATATACCTTTATTAACTCAATTCTAAAATAAAAAATACAAAAAAAAAAAAAAAAAGGAGACCAACGTTCATTGTTTAAAAACGTAGATACTTAAATTGAGATATTTTGTATTTCCAAAGGTAAGATACTTAGCCTATTTTTAACATGAGTAATGAAGTTATTGACCTAAAAAACATATAAATTGACACCACGCATACTTTTGTACGATAGGTAGCAAAAATGCTTCCCTGCATAACGCCATTTTGAATTTTGGCCGCCATTTTGAATCCAGGTGATTTTTCGAGATGCCTCCCCTTCTTAAATTAATTGTATTATCATAACCTACATTTCTGCCAAAGGAAACCTTCTTATCACAATTTGCAGTATTCGGACACCTAGCACCCGGATTATTATTGTCGCCTGAGTTGTGATAAACTATTAATGAAAAAAACGAAATAATATACTTACAAAACTTTTTGAAGAGTTATTTCTGAACCTTTATGTATTTCACGTCATTTACCAAGTGACTCCAATTTGTCCAAGTCCATTCCGGTTTGAACAAACTTTTACAGATTTTTCAGAGCCATGAGTGACATACAGACATATGTAAGTATTCTTCTCCAGGCTGCAAGAGATTTGTTTCATTAGGTGATAAGACACAAAATATTGTCAGTATTACTTGCTTCTATTGTTAGCTTTATAGTACCCAATATTCTATTACACTCAAGATAAAACACATTTTCCTCTATATTTTGATGTATTTAAATACATTTTAATAGCTCAGTTGTAAATATTTCTAACCATATCGTCAATACAAATGCAAAGTATCGAATGTGAAAAAACCCATTTTTCATTTTCAATCTATACTGATTGCTGTTGGACTGATGGATGGCAAACTCTCGAATCTAAGTTCATTCAGTGAAAGGGGAAAGTAACCACTGTCATACGGTCGAATCTGCAGTCTATTTGTCTGTCCAAAAGCAAAGCAATGAATAAAAGTTTTTTCACTCTATGAAGGGGTGATTTTCACATCGACACTTGGCATTTGTATCAACGATATGTTCCTGGAATAATTTTTCTTCTTGAAGTTGGTTACATTTATTTTCATCGCATAACACAAAGTACTTCTTTTGAGTTATGCACTGTGAAGACAGATTTATTGATATTGCCAACGTAATTTATTCCTACATCGTATAAATATATAATATCTTGAGCTTGACGTATTTGAAGGCGTGAGGCCATAAAAAGTGGTGTGATTATTTTCATGGCCTGCTCATGTCTAAAATAGTCACATAACAGTAGAATCCACTGTATATTAGTATTAACAGTGTTTCATTGTGTAAAAGAAATCGTGTGTAATAACACCGTCGTTGATAATATGAAAATGGGATGATTTTATCTAAGACGTTTTTCTTTCGTATAAGTATTTGCTGATACAATCCTATAGAAATAAAAGAAAATATTTAGTATTGATAGGTTATTGGAAGTAATAAACCTTATACGTCATTGGGTTCTACATTTTCCTCTTCGCTTCTAATCCAAAATTTAAAATTTTCTACACACAGGTGTAATAGCATTGCTGTTTTCAACTTGACACAAATATAGAGAGAATTTATAATAAATAAAGTGCGCAATTCTATCGCTGGTAGCACAGGACGGGCTGTAAATGTATTGATTAAAAAAAAGAGTAATTTGGTTCTCGATTTAAAAATCTCTGCTTTTTACAATCTGGATTTTTGTTTTTTATTTTTTTTTTTTAAGAGAATAAACTGGCGAGCTGTCTAAAGGTTACTAAACTTTTACATTGTCAACGGCACGTGGCTTACCAAAGAGATTACCCATTCAAGTACAAGCCAGGCCGTATTTTTTTAAGGTTTAAAATAATAATAATAATAATGCAAATATTTATAGGATTTTGTATGCCCGGCAATATATTTTGTCACGAATGAGAGAAAAAGGTCATAACTTCTCCAAGTTTTTAATAGTTCATTGCAAAGTACTTTCGTTGCAATTACTTCATCTTCCGTGATCTGTGAGACACATTTTTTGATGATGAAGGTTGTGACGTTGTCATTACATTCCTCAAAATGACCCTTCACCGTCAGGCCTTGTCATGATGTGATTTTATGCCATGAACGCTGTCAACAGCCAAGGAGATTATAAACAAGGATGTTTAGTATTGTACATTTAAAATTTCCATACAATTTTTAATATATGCATTAACTATACTTTCCCTTGTATAGTTCGTAACTTTATCAACTAAGGAAGCAATTCAAAACAAAACATCACAATACGGTAAGTTAAGTTTATTATTTTTAATTATACTGAACTTTTCTCCGTTTTATATGTAATAATCTCACAACTCATTAAATACTAATAATATTTAGGCCTTAGATTAAATAATAATGCGTTCGGGAGTTTACTGGTTTATGCTTTGTTATTATCTTATTAGCGGAATGTTATCTTGTTTCACCTTGTGAAGACTCTTTCGAAATTCCCGCTAACGCCAAAATAAATCTCACATTAAATATGTTTCACGCTATATTGGCAAATATTTGTCGTCCTTAATACCTGGAAAATGTGTTAAACTCTTCCCGAGTACTAATTCATAAGAATAAATATTTAATTATTTTAATATTTTGTTTAACACTTTTGCTGCGGGTGTCATTACAGAAGGACACTAGCGATCCTACCCGCTTACGAGTGTCTCTTCGGAAGGACACTCCTCCATTACTTTTCCCTTTAGATTCAAAAGGCTCGTAAATGGAGGGGATTCACTTTTCCCTTTAGATTCAAAAGGCTCGTAAATAGAGGGGATTCACTTTTCCCTTTAGATTCAAAAGGCTCGTAAATGGAGGGGATTCACTTTTCCCTTTAGATTCAAAAGGCTCGTAAATATAGGGGATTTAATTTTACAGCTCCAGGTAAAAACGGTTGCCTTCAGTATTAATTGGGCTTTTCAGTGTTTTCCGTTTTTAAATCGGCTGACTGGAAGATTTTTTCATGAATAATTCAAAGAAAAAATGCACCCGGTACTGAGTTATTCTATATTATGGGTACTCCGACTGCTAAGGTCATCATAGGCGTTCTCTTCTCGTTGAAGGGATATCCACAACTAAATATACAACTAAAATAAGTGATCAATTTAAATATTTACCAAGACATATTCAATAATAGATATGTACATAAAAATCATTTATTCTATTATTTATTACAATATCAAGTTCTTTTTCACAATAAATACTAGCCAGCACAATATACACAAAACCTAAATTGGTTTTACAGCTTTATTGTCGTGACTTCATCTCATCATATCCAAATATAAGTAACTGTACAAGGTTTATTTATTTAAATTTTTAACGTCCTTTTGTGCAAGATTTAAGATGTAAACAAAGAAAATGTTTGTATACATTAGAGATAAAATCTCTTAAGAGAGAGATAGTGTCTTGAAAAGAGTCATGTGAAAAGAAATAAATTGTATTCCAACACTTAGCTTAAGGAACTGCGTCATTCTTCCATATAAATCATTTACCTGCATTAATTTTTGAAGAAATAGAGGAAAGACGTTCAATATATTCAATTTTATTCAACTAAAATAATTTTACCAAAACTTCAGGGACAACTTTCTTTATCTGGGGAGATCCTATACCAATATTCTTGTCTGAATTTCCCCAATATACCATGTGCAGTGGTGACTTTGGGACACTTTTTAAGGTTTTATGCCCGCTACTACTATATTTATTTTATAAGTTAAAATGCTGAAAAAATCATTAATATATTAGACCAGTCTTCCTCTTACAGAACATAGCAAAATAATAATTATAAAAGCCATGGTATTTTACTTCAAAAAAATTAAACTCGTCCCAATCTTACCCCATTGACCAGGGTAAGAATGGGGCTGTGCATTATTAGTAGATACATCAAGAAACATGATTTTGTTCAAACGTTAAAACAACCATATTGTATAGGTGAATTATCTATATAAGATCGATAGGGGAAAAGAGTGTGTATCAATTTTACCAAAATATATAATATTTAAGTTGCCTACACAAAGTACGTGTTTGCAGGCCGAAACAAATCAGTGTGTCATGGAATTACCGTAAATCAAAAATATATATAATTCGGCATATTGGCACTTCTCATTTGCACCGGCGTATTTTCTTCACCAAGGGAAGGGAGGAAACAGCTAAAAGAATAATATTTTAGTAGGGAAGATGTTTTCATAATTTATAAAGTATATAGCATTGATATACTCGATCTAAACATATTCTAACTATCTATATTCGGCAAATGTGATCTAATAAAGAAATTGTAGGTCAAATATCAGCAAAAGTCATCGTGACCTCATGATTGAAAGGAGTGGCAGATATGTTATCGTTAGTTTCCAACACCTTCAGCTATAATTGATGAAGCAATTGTTTTTTAAACCGATGATTTCACCCATATCAATTGGAGATAAATGTTGTCATGGTGAGAAATATACATATATCCTTCATTTTATCTCATAAAATATGTGAAAATGATTAATAATTTATATATATATATATTTGTGTGTGTATATATACAGGGTGTCCCAGTATATGTGTCCACCCCCTTTTCCTCCTAGAGTTGTTGGAATTTCGAAATGAAACTTGGTAGGTCATAGTTATGTTGCATGAGGTTTCTTTTAAAGGTTTAGTTGACTTTGTTTCTCCAGTTTTTCTCCAGCGCATCTAACTCTTGATTTTCTAATGGCGGTAGGTATTTTTTTATATTTTTATTGACGAATTCTGTTAGAAAATTTAATTTTAAGACTAATTTATTCCGAGACATCTTTTGATCCGACGCAACGTTTGCGCGGAAAAATATCGCCCTTTTGTAGACAAATTCCTATTTAACACTGAAACCAAGCCTTTTACGTAAAAACACCTCGATACAAACGTTGTAGCCTATTAATTTTCCTTTCAGGGGATACCAAGATCAAAGTTGTAGGTTTAATATTTAATATTATATATATTAATATTTAATATTTATATATATATATATATGTATATATATATATATATATATATATATATATATATATATATATATATAAGGGGGGCGAGGTTAGCTCAGTAGTAGAGCACTGGACAAATAATATAAGCTGGAGGCCTGAGTTCAACTCCCGAGAGCAACCACTCAAGATTTTTTCTTCTAGTGTCTTTGTTCATGGGTTGAATTCGGCCTCCCTGACTGTCCCTAGGCCAACCCAGCCTTTAATTAATTTAATAATGGGTACCTTGGGTGCTAATGACTCTAGCAGTCGAAGCGGCCAAGGGGAAAATCAGGCGGCCGGAGCATAGCACTGACCACACTATCTCCCTAGTGTTCCGTATGGTCATGAATCAGATACCTCAATAGTATCTGCCCCTCAGGGCCCTCGTGGCCTGTTACGGGACTGATTTTTTTTCTGATATACATATATATATATATATATATATATATATATATATATATATATATATATATTATATATATATATATATATATATATATATATATATTATATATATACACATTACACCTAAAGAGCTCTTATTGTGGCTTAAATATAAATAAGTGCTAGAATTGAGGTTAAGAACCATGAGTATGGGGTGAGTGTAAGTAGATAGGCGTGGGACTACCTACATCTAGGCTGCACCCAATATCTTGTGGTAGGGAAGTATTTCTTATTTCTCATTTTACTATTCACCTCTTCATGGCAATTTAAATACGCCTGACTAATTTACTGCATTCTTGAATTTAAGTATTGAATGGATAATGAAACATAATGTTTTATATACGCCTGATATGTAAGTTCTCTCTTTGGCTTGAGTTCAAAAATTAAATTAGAATTTTCTTAAAAACAAATATTAGATGAATGATTAAAACATTTGATCATTCCTAAAATGTTTAAAATACATTAATTGAAACTACTGGATGGGGCGGGGGGTAGTCAATCATGATTTAATTTCTACAATCATTACAACTCCGATGCGTTTGAACCATTATTTCCATTTTAACCATTCGAATTGAAACTAAGAATCAAATCAATTGTTAATTTAATGATATACTTCTATGAATAAAATAGCAACATTACTGGAAGAGGGGTCTCCCTTGGTCTAGTGGCTAGCGCGCTAGATTCATAAGCGGGAGATGGTGGGTTCGATCCCCACCGGCGACAGGAATTTTCTCATCTCAGGGCTGGCTGCACCCTGGATGTCGGCGCTAATGCCCAAGAATTGTCGATGCGCCGTAAAAAAAAAAAAAAAAAAAAAAAAAATAAGAGCATAGAGGATTTTTTCCGTGGGTTCGGCGCGGTTCCTCCCTCCCTCGATAGGGAGGAACCCCGCCTATGAGGTTGACCTCTAGACGAAATCCGCAAAGTGCCGACTAGAAAACGTTGCTTAGAAGGGTACTTAAAATCGTGAAATTCAATTGAAATATTTCCTAGATGTTTGAAACTCATTTAAACTAAAATGTTTAAATTTTGGATACATTTAGTGTTAAGGAAATATTCGACAAAAATATTTTTATAATAGACATGAAAAGTTTTCGGATCATCGGATATGTTCGTAAATACCTCGAAAACGGTTGGAAATCGTGACTGTATTAAATTCTCTACAAAAAAGGTTCAGATGTGATTTTCAAAAAGGCGATGCCAATCAGAGAAATGAGTGCTTAAAACTTCGAAAGTTTTGTTTTGTTGAACGGGTTTTTGTCTCTGTTTACCTAACTGTTTAATTGTTTGTTGTTATTTATATTGCATTTTACTGTAAAATGAGTATTTTTGTAAAACATGATTGTTATATTGTTTTCAAGAGCGAACGTTGAAAAAGATGATGGAGTAATTTCCAATCAGTTTCCTGTTTTGTCGCTTAAAATCTTATATTACGTCTCTTTAAGATTTGTTTACATTCTTTTCACGAAAGGTCAAAACATAAATGCTTCTATTTCTTTAGAAGTGTATGTATAATCATTGATATTTTTTTAATTCGCATTTTTCCCCATAGACTGCATATTTTTTATTTATTTATTTATTGGTGCACCGCAACAAAGGCGATATGCTCTTACATTTCTCAAGAATTGCCATTAACAGTTACAAATAAAGTGTACAATAAAACATAGGTGTTGACAAACTACACAGCTGTCTTTGGAAATAATACATAAATGGAATAATGACCTTTTATGATGAACATTGAGTCTAGAATTTAATCAGATAAAATGATAGCCTAATATACTAATTTATAAAAATAGAATAACACTTCTTAACTTCTTCTTCTTAGAGCGTAAAGAAATAAGTGAGTCTGTACATAGGAGTATATTTGTGTTTTCAAATTAGTGTAGTTTTTTAAGGGCTAAGTGTATGGCGTTTATTTTGGCTGGTTTTCGTTAATTCATATAAAGCGTTATTTCAGACTTGATAACATTTACATTTCACTTATTCTTCCTCTGAATAAGTCTGCTTACAATCAAGAAAAAATTCCGGCCTGACTACAAATTCCTGATGAAAAAAGGAACCTCAACAGTCATTAGTTGAACACGGTAAATGCAGTTGCTAATGATCAGGGTTAGGCATCACTGGATTTCAGCATCGGAAAGAGCTTTGTGGCAGCACTGCGTTTACATTGCCAACCGCAATTACGCGGTGATTATGGCTTAGCAAGCTGTTAAAACATTTTACTGGAATTAATCAGGCTCTATTTGAAATCGATTATTTTCTCTTCGATTTAGGACAATCTCTTCCGGGTAGAAATCGACTTTGATCATTTAGTTTCCCATCTTTATAGTCATCGAATCGTACTTAGAGACAAAAATCTATCTTTTCGTAGAGGTTTGAACTTATTAGCTGTGAAAAATTTAAATAATTAAGTGTGTAATAGTAAATCTCCTATCATTATAGTCCATAAATATAGTAAAGAAAAAATTAAGAAGCTAATCTAAAAATAATTTATATATATATATATATATATATATATATATATATATATATATATATAATTAAGGAAGTTCTATTTTAAATGAATAAAAGTTAATTATTTTTTATCTTTTTTTTTTATTCTTTGCTTTTTTATTTATTTATTTTTTTGTTTTTTTTTGTTCTTTTAATAGTTCACTTTTCAGTTAATTTACATTTTACTTATGTTATAATATTATGACTATATTTATTTTAATCATAAGCGGAAGGATTTTGTTTATGTAATATTAGTTATATTATTTATTTCTCATATACAGATATTGTTATTTTGCAACTCATTTGCCTATTATAGTTTGCTCATATTAGTAAAATAGTACAAATATATGTTATAACAGTTAAACAGTTATAAAAGTTAAAATTTAAAATGACTAACAATAGGACTAACTAAATAAATATGTAAGCCAACTCCTTTGCTAAGGAGAAATCCTGTATAGCAAATAAAATAATAATAATAATAAATATATATATATATATATATGTATATATATATATATATATATATGTATATATATATATATATATATATATATATATATATATATATATATATTCTCTCTATCCTTCCTTTTGCAAAGCCCACTTCACGGAGAGTTGAATTTAAAGCGTTAAAATGTTTAGAATGTTTTTAGTTTAGTTAAATAATAGACAAACAAAAATAATATTGCCTAACGAACTTTTGAAAATTAGAGTTCATTAAATATCTCCGCAGTTGCTCCCCTGGTGTTGGTATGCTGGCAGATATAGATGATAGGTTAGCTTGTCGAGATTTAGATGATCTTATCTTATTAGTTCCGCATGAAAGGAGCACGTTTGCGTGAATGTACTATTTCCTAGTTTATATGTAAAACACATCTGTACCAGAATCAACTTTAGAGCCAACCAGAACGACAAGCCATCTATTTAGACCGATAAAATCCTCAAGGTAAAATGATTTTTTTACCGTAACAGAGGTTCCAGCTTGTTGAATTCTCGTCTTCATTTATCCATACAACGATCAGTGGAGAAGAAAGTACTGACGAAAAATGGGTATGAAAAATAAAGAATTCCGAAAAACAAAGTCAGACCGAAATTCACTAACAACTCACGACCAGATTGAAAATGCTAAAGAAAATGATAACGTCTCTTGCGTAAAAGGAGAAAACAATAAAAATAACTAAACTATTCAATAATATCAAATTAAAACTACACTGTTCAACATAAATTAAAATGTACCACTCATCAAAAGTTAGGCAACACTGTTTTTTAACTATACTGTTTAACATAAAATATACACAAAAAAAAATGTAAGAAAAATGTATTTTTCATCAAACAACTTTACAAAATAAACGTGCAGTTCTTTTTTTTTTTTTTTTTTTTTTTACAAATTTTAGATGTTGTTTTTTTATTTTCCTTAAACCCCCTTCAGTAGTGTGTTGTACCCCCCCCTATTTTGAATTGATTCCTCACTTCGCGGTTCCACAATGATAAATAAAATGACAAAATATCTAAATTTCCTTGAGTGATTTACTTCAATTAGTGAGCAGTTTATATTCACAAGTAATAAGATAATTCGTTACCGTAGAATAAGGTGTTTTATATAAGCCCAGCTCCAGGTTTCAATCCCGTGGGGCTGGAGCTCTCTAGTTAAGTATTGTAAATAAATTGGGGGTGGAAAAAAACGTATCTCAATGGACTGAAAACTATCTTCATATGTATTCATATCAGAAACCCTGCAGAATGGCTGGTGAAACCTCCTTACTGCGAGTGTTGAGATTATTGAACTTCTAACACTAACTACAAAAAGTCCATCACGCAGGAGCTGCATAACTAAGCACTTTCCTCAGAATTTGGGTAGTGTAGATTGCTTTCCAGAACAATTTGCTTAAAATATCCTACATAAATAAAATAAAAACATGAATAGTTCTCTTTTAAATTTGTAATGAGTAACTGATCAGTTAATAATTTGCTTCCAGAGTTATGTTTACACATGGTACCTATTACACTTCGTAATAAATACAAAAAACCTCATATTATCGTATTTTGATCTAACGCAGGAACAGGATACAGTCACTCTAGTGGTAGAAAGCGCTCCTTGCGGCGGCTTTGTGAACCTACGTCTGACGGGCTTTTCTATTGAAATATATTACAAATTAAACCCCCGCTTTCCGATTGACCGATTCAGCTCATTTCTACAACACTTCTTTCTCATGAGTTACCCACGACGTATACCGCGTTTCGTTACAATACAGCAGAAATTACGACCGGTATGAGTATATTAAGAATTTGGGTCAGGAGTAAACCCCCTCTTCTAATGAACCGATTTAGTTTATTTTTACAACACATATTTACCTGTAGATTACCACTACGAATGCCGAGTTTCGTCGAAATATACCAAAAATCACTGCTGGTAGTGGCGAATTGGTATTGTGGGTCCGGAGTAAACCCCCCCTCCTAATGAACCGATTTAGTTTATTTTTACAACAGTTATTTACCTGTGGATTACCACTACGAATACCGAGTTCCGTTGAAATATACCAAAAATCACGGCTGGTAGTGGCGAATTGGTATTGTGGGTCCGGAGTAAACCCCCCCTTCCAATGAACCGATTTAGTTCATTTTTATATCTCACTTTTCTCTCTACATTACCACTAGGAATACCAATTTTCGTTTAAATATAACAAATATTACGGCTGACATAGTCAAATTAGTGTTTTGGGTTCGGGGTAAACCCCCCCTTCCGGTGGACCGACTTTGGTGGTTAACGAACTCGTTCAATCGTTTGCTAATTGAATGCTATATACCAAGTTTCGTGACGAAAAAACAAAAACTCTAGCCGCTATCGTGTTAACAGACATATATATATATATATATATATATATATATATATATATATAAATTTTAACGGGGGTCATTTTCGGTGTCTACTAGGTAGGATCGATAAAGATTTGAAGAAATTTTTCAAAAATTCCGTCATGAGTCCAACCTCAATAGCTACTTTCCTTCGGAGGAAAGTGCTAAAAATGGAGTTCAGAGCCGAATTCTTGTTATTTTGATTTTAAATTTATTTTGTCTATCGGTGATTAACCTCGGGCTCCAGGGGTTTTCTCTAATAACGGTGCAGTGACAATGGCTAAAACTCTTTAAGATTAAAATAATAAATTATACAAATCTAAGGAGTGTCTTCGCTAGGGCAGATGATTAAAAGATAACATCATGTTTCGTTTAGATGGAACTCATAGTATCTCAACTCCTAAGCAGCGAAGTTGTGAGTCCCTAGCGACTTCTGAAATAACTTTCTTATTTCAATTACAGATTTATTTTTCCCTCATTGAAAACAGTAGTGCAATAACTTAACATATTTAGTCACATGGAATGTCAAGCAGCCTGCAAGGTCAATTATTACCCAGAAGTCCATGTTATCATAAATCAGAATACATCCGTGTTCAGTTCCCGTGTTGCAACAAGTCTGTGTTATAAAACTGTCTAGTTTTATCACACTTATAACTTTATGAAATAACTTTTAGTTTCATTTTATGGGGTCCAGTTTGCTGGTTTTATGCAGGGATCAGGGAATGTTGAATTGGGGAACTTTGTAAAGGTTAAGTACAAACTTAATTTCTTCTCGTATTATGGTTTTACCTTGGTATATACAGCTCGCCTTGTCGCGTCTCGGCCATGTCAAAATATCGAAATCTAAATAAAAACTAATGAAGGGGTCAAAGATCATGTATGCCCTCCAATACACAAGTGTACATGCCCTTCCTGAATGAGAGATAATGGCTTTTCAAGTGACAAGTGTTTGATTTTTTTCTCCTCTGCCTGTTATCTCATTGAACAAATAATATTATTCATAATGGAGTTTAAAAAACACTAAAATACTGAAAAATCAGGCTTGTTCTGAATGATGTCTATTCGAGAAAAACAAAATAAAGTGAGGCATTTTGTCAGTATTCACAGTTTATTCATTTCTTTTATCACATTCCGAAGGCTTCAGAACCCCGTTGGCCGATTTTCGATATCTCCAAAAATAACGGAATTAGTGTTTTCGCGATATTCTTCCGTAAAATGACGGAATTAGTGTTTTCACGTGTGTTAAAAGTTAAAAAAAAATCGTACTGGCTTACCCTTTGAGGTAGAAACGAAATGAAAAGTGGTACAAACAGTTACAAACGAGTTTCCATCGAACCCCGTTGGCCGTTTTTCGATATCTCCAAAAATGACGGAATTGGTGTTTTCGCGTGTGATAAAAGTTAAAAAAAATCTTACTCGCGTACCCTTTGAGGTACAAACGAAAAGAAAAGTGGTACAAACGATTCTCCATCGAACCCCGTTGGCCGTTTTTCGATATCTCCAAAAATGACGGAATTGGTGTTTTCGCGTGTGATAAAAGTTAAAAAAAATCTTACTCGCGTACCCTTTGAGGTACAAACGAAAAGAAAAGTGGTACAAACGATTCTCCATCGAACCCCGTTGGCCGTTTTTCGATATCTCCAAAAATGACGGAATTGGTGTTTTCGCGTGAGTTAAAAGTTTAAAAAATCGTAGTTCTTTGAGGTACAAACGAAATGAAAAGTGGTACAAGCAGGTACAAACGATTCTCTATCGAATGGCGCAAAGAAAATTTATATATTTCAATGTCAGGCGCTGGCCATTTTTTTATGTGGTTATAACTTTTAATTGGTCGAGGTACAAACAAAAGCATATGTGGTACAAGCAGGTTCAAACGAAGTAGAAACCGTACATAAGTTTGATTTTTCGATTACTTAATGTTCGGCGCCAAGTTCACACCGGTGAGTTTCAGATATGGTTGCGTCCTGTTCGAACTTTACCTTTGCAAGCACAGATTATTTTTTGCTCTTTCAGCACGAAACCCGGCATACAGCATTCTCATATCAAATTATTGGGTTTTCGATAGCTAGTAAATTGATCCATATTGTTGGGGAAGGGGTCTTACTACAGACCCGAAGTAGCGAAATTCTGTTGTGTTAATTTGCAACGAAACTCGAGATAAGACAATCGCACCTAAGTATATCATGAGTGTAAGCTAAATCAGCCCATTTGGAGTATGACAGTAAGTTTCGTATTGTAGAAAGCAAACAACCTAGGTAACATTAAATAAATAAATAAAGCCTTTATATCATGGAGAAAACAAAAATCTACTAAATTACTTCGAGCAACTAAAATAAAATTGAATTATTTTCCTCCTATATTACTATTTACAACATGTATACAAGTGCTGTTCCCCCCCCCCCTAATGGTCTAACTTCCCTAGAGACCATACCAACTAGGAAGTGGAGTTCCCTATTTCTTTCAACAAGGCTTTCCATTTTCCTTTATTCCTTGCAACATTCATCAAATTTGGACTAGCTACGGACTTAAGGACATCACTCCAACGCCTAAATGGTCTTCCTCATCTCCTCCTTAAATTAAGCAGAATCCATTCCGTAGCCTTGAATAACATTAAAATGGCAAATTCTTAAAAACAGCTAAACTTGTTAAACTGGAAGAGGATATGCATTTATTTTTACTATTATTATTTTTATTTTTTTTTTTTTGCTACGACTAATGAGTTCATTAGCACCATTTTTTATTATTTTAGTTTTCTGTTTATTCTGAGGAATGCGCTCAGTTAAGTAGTGCCTGCATATTTAATAGGGAATTGGTAATAGTTGTTATTACCCATGCGCAGACACTCTATATTTATTAATATGGAATTTTATTACCTTATCCTATTATCTGAAAAATATACTCTTCTTTCATCCTGAACGATATGTTATTTTCTCCGAATTAGGGCGGATGATTAAAAATTTGCTCAATCTCAAATTAGAGCTTTCAATAATTCATTGACGTCAGAATGTTCTGTGATAATTAAATGAAATTATATGCTTTATCGCTCATTGCCGTTATATAACATAACCTTGGAAGTTCCGACCTTCGGTTTATGAGAGATTTTGTGGGCAGTGCATGCTGCAGATCTCTGAATGAATACCAAATTATATCCATTTTTATTAACATTATCGCGCTTTTCTTCACAGAAACCTATGATTACGTTTTACCTTGGGCGTATAAAGAAAATAATTTCGGAGGGGGCTGGGAGAATTTCAAGGGGGGCTGAGACCATTTCCGGTGTATGGAATACTAACAATTTAGATCTCGGAAGAGTTTTAGCCAACTTAAACGCTATTACACCCAAAATAGAATATGTTTTATGAGCTAAATAATCTTATTTGATTTATTTTTAAGGGTTTTATGAAATTTTTACCGATCCAATCAAAATTTCAGGGGGGGGGGCTGCAGCCCCCCCTTATATACGCTCATGCGTTTTACACAGACTTTGATTTCTAAGATCAACTATTTAGCATATCTTGTCGTAGCTTGGGTGTCATTGTATTATATTTATACTATGCTCTGGCATATCTTTATCTCGTGTACACACCAGTATACGTTTTTCTTAAAGAAGGAAGCCGCTCGAATGTATACTCTCATGCGCATTGTGAATGCACGCTGATCTTTCAAAAGAAAGGAGACAACAATACGGAGCGAGATCAAAGAAAGAATCTAATAATAAAAATACTATTCGAGTTTGTGATTATAAGATATGAAAGAAGAAAGTACAATAAAAGAAGAATATTCTATTGTATAAAGGAATGTATCACGAGATTTACGAGACAATGAACCACTTTATGAGTTTCAAGGACATCTTTAATGTTTATTAAACAATCCATTTCCCACATTTTATAGACAATATTGTTTGCCAAAATTGTATACAATGGTGCCACACAATAAGATATTTCTCGTCACTGAAGAATATTCCATCTAAACAACACAAACATATTAACTTTTACAGTAACTTTTTGGGTTTAGTGAAATGTATCCAAAACTTCTACACATCCGCCATACCCAGTGAAAGAAAAGAGAAAATAGACGACTTACAAACAAGAGAGACTAGAGGAGGATCTTTTATTTAATATACCTTCCTGAAAAGTGGGCCTTTTTTTTTAACAAATTGACCGAGCGGAGATATGAATACACAGAGGCGATGAAATGTTTGGAGAAAGAAGTTCTGGTTCGTGTAGCCGAATAAAGTTGAGGATTTTCCCGCCACTGGAAAGCAGAAAATACGCTAAATGTGGAACACAGAAAACATGGAAGCTTCTAATTTATTAAACCCATTGCCCACATATTAAACCTCTTTCCATTCACCCTTGCTGCCTTACTGGGGCGGGCTGACAAAGACACTCTCTCCACACTCCTTCCGCACTGATGCAGGCTGACAATTAACGATGTTTTCTCACAAAACTGATATCTGCACAAAACTGATATCTGAAGGTGCTTCTTCTTGATATTGAAGTAGTTGCCCTAGTTCACCACTAGCGGGATAGTACTTCATGTATAACTTACTAACTTCCTCCTCTCTCCGCTATTAGGACTAAGGACACTAACTAGGAGTAAAGGGAGGAAGAGAGATAGGAAATAATAAGGAGGTGGCACGACTGGCCAAATCAACTCCAAGTGACCCGTAAAACGGCCGTGTATTGAATGTAGCAATATATATATATATATATATATATATATATATATATATATATATATATATATATATATATATATATATATATATATATAAATCACGTGTCTGTTTTTCTGTTTATTTGTACAAACGGCCGTTTGACCGATTTCGACCAAACTTGGCACTTGGTCTTGATACGAGAAATCTCCTAGGCTAGGTCAAAATAGTCAAATTTCAAAATTTGTTCAAAAGGTCAAAAGTTTTGTTCAAGACAAATTGGCTACACTGAACCGTTCAGATTGTGACGGTCATTTTGAATCGACTACTACTGGCCTCTGTCGGCTGTTAGATGAAGTGCTGTTGTGCTGGCCTCTGCTGGTGTCATTATGAACTAAAACAAATTCACATCGTTTGACCGATTTTTGTAACTGGGTATAGACAACTAGTTATCAAGTAGATCTTAATACGGGGAAAGTCATAGACAGAAAGTAGGTGTAGCATGGCACACTGGGTAACAGCTAGTGTTATATAAAACTACATGGTTTGTGATAAATGTTTACGCCAACACTCACTTTCTATTCATCCTGATCCCAATGTTCTTGGCCTGTATTTTCCTTTTTATGTTTATCTCATTCAGAGAGATGATGATGGTTCTTAAAGTGAATAGTACAAAATTCAAAGTCCGTTTTTCCTGCAGGAGCAACGGTGAGCCCCGACTCTTAAAATCGCTTCCTAGAATTTCGTTATCCATTAAATCATTTGTGTTTAAAACATTGAATTTCAATTACATACTTTTTGGATCAGGTTTAAGAATCAGCATTCTATAGAGTAAACATTTGTCCTTGAATTTCCCACCATCCGGATTTCGGGATTGGCCCTACCTCATTTCACGCTCAATTTCTTAGTTTATTCAATCACTTATAACGTATTTCTATGTTCTATTTCGAAATGAATCTATATCTGGGAATGTGAATCCAGCTGAAATGTTAGTAAAAATCCATACATATTTTTACTTTAAAATTGCATTTTTAACTTCCTAAGCCCGATTATCTCCATCTTACTAATATATATCGTCGATACAAATGCAAAGAATCGAATGTGAAAAAACGCATTTTTCATTTTCAATCTATTCTGATTGCTTTTTTACTGATGTATGTTGTGGTAAACTATCGAAAATTAACGGAAATAATTATCAATTACAGACAATAAAACTAACGAATGTGCATTATGTCTAATTAAAATATATAATAAGATGAAATTTATATAAAGTCATCTATAAGGTCCCAAACCACTTTTCACATTCGATACTTTATATTTGTATATGTGTATTCGTATATGTGTCGACGACATCTACGATCAGTTCTAAGTTATACATTGCTTTGTTGTACGAGGAAACTACAGGAAATCAAAGCCTTGTTCAATCAGGGCTATTCTTCTCGACAACAAAAATTACCTTCCAACTGTTAGTTACTTTTAGAAATTATTAATTTCGTACGATTAAAACAGTACACTTCAATTCCGTGAGTCAAAAAGTATTTTTATATATTCGAAATCAAGTCTATAAGATGAATGAACTGAAATAGAGTTATCTTTACAAAGGGAACATTTACTAAATCGTGAAAAATTAGCAACGAATAGATGCAGCGTTTCCGCTCCCAGGTATTTAATATAATAACACGCCGAATTTCAAGCATTCCGCTACGCTACAATTATATGGGAATATTTCTTAATTAAGTCAATTCACCAAAAGGTTCTTAGATCAGGATGTACATGATTGGGGTTCATTATGTAAATATATAAGAATATACGTTTTATCAGTAGGTTCATTTACAGTGAGGATTTTAATTCAAATTCTACTAGTAATTTTCCAATAGAACAAAACCTTAATCATAGCTCATATAAGCATTCTTCCAGGAGTGATTGATATTTATGGTGGAAGACAAGATCGTATTGCAATTGCTGTTATATCAATTTATTTATTTTATTTAAATTTTAACGTCCATTTATTATTAACTATGAATTTTAGGACGGTTTATCTATAGGATACCACCCTTTTCTAGCCAGGATAGGGCTGATGCCTTTTCTCTTTTCTAAAGAAAAGCCACCACCCCTAGTGGGAATCGAACCCACGACCCTTTGGCACGGAGTGTTATGTACTCACGCCTTAACTCTTACGGCCACCGGGCCTCCGTTATATCAATTAAATTGATGACGGACACACAAGACTTCAATACAGCTTTCTCGATACACCACATATCCGTATGCAACAATTCTGGGATTAGCTTCCTTATTCATTGTTTCAAAAGTCCCAATATGGCACCGTTTAAGAGCTTTAAATGGTGCCATAGATATCATGCCCAAAATATGCAAGCAAGTTCAGATCTTCGTGATTTGTCTGTCAACCGAGCTGAAGACGTGTTGATATCAGTATTATTAGGATAAAAAAAAAACACCTATCGTAATTTGGCAGCATTTTGGTTAAGGTGATTTTAACCTAGGGGATTAGGTAACCAAAGGCTGTGAATTATTCTCAAATACCCCAATAATTTTTTCAGGTTGAGATTGGTTAATTTATGTGCCAACACTGCTTGTATTTAATCAGGTAAAAGTTTCGTTATTTGTCATAATTTATCATTTTCTTAGTCGATATGCGAAATAATAAATCAAATAGAATTATATGGCGTCTTTTTTGTGCGTAAGACAATAAGGACATCTTAGTTCCTAAGGTGAAAAGTGCAGCTTACTAGCTAAAGTAAGATGTGCAGTTTAGTAGCTAAGGTGAGAAGCACAGCTCACTAGCTAAAATGTGATGTAAAACATCGTGTCTAAGGTGAGATGTACAGCATTGTGTCTAAGGTGAGAAGTACAGTTTAGTGCCTATGGTGTGATGTACAGCTTAGTAGCTAAGGTGAGTTGTGCAGCTAAGGGCATAATGTAAGATCCACTACATAGAGCTAAGGTGATATGGCTATCTCAACCGCAGGTAGTATGGATCTGTTGGAGCCTAAGGGAATAAGAAAATATTAAAGACTAAGGACATAATAGCATCTTATTCCCTTGGGATATAAGGGCATAAGGTGATTATGGCTAACCATAAAACGATTGGGAATAGAAAGACAAAGGAGAATAATACATTTTTTAAATGAATTATGCCAAATAGTAAATATTACATATAACTTTTTTTTTTCTGTAGGCCATCATTTTCTGCTAACGTGTCACACCTCTTTGCTAGCAGCTAGCGGTATCGCCAGGCCTTGATTCTGGAGGCCGCAGTCAGTGACCGGAAAAGGTCGTATCGAGTCCCAGCGATCTAAGGGTTTGTAAGAAAGACTAGAACGATCTTAAAATCCGCAATTTCTGACATTTACTCAGACTTGGGCTGTTCTGAAACGATTACTTACATAAAAATTGGTTTAATTTGATTGACCAAAACTGAATACTTGTGTTTTATAACTTCTATCGACAGAAAATAAAACATCTTATAACTTATAATAAAAAACGACATGCACCGTAGATAACTAAGTAGTTTATCTAAATAAATAATTAATTAAAAGCAAGACAAAATAATAATAATAATAATAAACTACGTTTTACCGAATAAGTACCCATTATTCATTAAGCGTAATCTGCACTTTCTACATGATTTTTAGCGTGAAGTTAAACTACACCCATTTTTTCGTAGCAAACCAATCATGGCCAGGAAGCATCCTGGAAAGTGTTCAGGTAGCTACAGACCTATATCACTGCTTTGCTGTATGGGAAAGCTCCTAGAGGCTATGGTGAATTACCGCCTGGTTCATGAATTGGAGATGAATAACCTTATATCCGTATATTAAGCCGGTTTCAGACAAGGATACACCACCCATGACCAACTAATGTTATTGGAGCACACAGTACAAAATGCTTTCTCATCTCGCCAACATGTCACTGCAATATTCTTCGATATCAAACAAGCATACGACAGAGTGTGGAGACATGAAATTCTCGACGGCACGGGTGGGGATTCAGAGGTAGGATGCCCCTCTTCCTCAAGAGCTTTCTTGAAGGAAGAACCTTTAAAGTCAGAGTAGGTGGCGCCCTGCCTACCCCACGTGTGCAGGAGAACGGAGTCCCACAGGGATCTGTCTTGAGTGTACATTATTTTCAATTGCAATTTACGGTATTGTTGACAGCGTGGGGGGAGAGATAGGCCGGTCGCTTCACGCGGATGACCTCGCTCTGTTCCTTTCCTATCCTGCTGAAGATTCCGAATCACAAAGTTTGCGATCAATTCAGTTAATGAAACTGCAATGAGACGAGTTTTGACACTGTCCCCCGAAAAGACAGTAGGCATTCATTTTTGTAGACTTCGGAAACCTCACAAACACCCTTCACTTTTTATGGGTGATTCTGAGGTTGTCTTCAAGGATGAGCATAAGTTTCATGGAGTGTTAATGGATGAACAATTAAGATGGAAAAGCCAAATCAAACATGTTGTACAGAAATATGAAGCATCTCTTAGAATTTTAAAAACTCTGTCTAGGTTGAAGTGGGGAGCGGAGAAATCTGTATTATTACAGATCTTTGATGCACTTATTAGGTCCAGAGTTGATTATGCATGTGCAATTTACGAATCTGCCAGCTGGATAGGCTTTACAATGCGGGACTTCGAGTGGCAATTTGTGCCTTTCGAACTTGTCCATTAGACTCCATTTATGTGGAGTCCGGATATCTTCCTCCAGAACATAGGAGGAATTAACTAGCTTTGACATATGAAACATCGCTACGCACAAAAATACATCACTTTTTGCACGATATTGTAGAGAGTGAAACTATATTAGACATATACAGCCCAAGACGGACGATAAAGAGACCACTGGTTGTGAGAGCAGATGAGACTAAGCGTTTGTATGACGGCCCTTGGGATAAAATTATAGCTATCCAACATCCACATATGAGACCATGGATTATCCCAGATCTTTTTATAGACCTTTCTTTAGCTCGATGTAGTAAAAATGTAACGTTTCCTCTTGTTTATAAAACTCTATTCCTTGAAACTATTCAAGGATACACATATCATTTAGTGATCTTCACAGATGGCTCAAAGATGTGCAACGGAGGCGGGTGTGGTATATTCATAGACAATGAAAGACAACACTCGGTTCCCTTGCATCCAGATACAATCGTATTCCACGCCGAACTCATGGCAATCAAAATAGCACTGGAACATTACCGAAATCCTGACTCGAAAATACTAGTTTGCTCAGATTCTCATGGTTCTCTAGTCGCGCTCAAAAATAAATTTACTCGTGACCCTCTGTTATTGGAAATCTTCGTTCTAGTAACTAACGCACGATCCAGAGGAACGATGGTATCGTTCCTCTGGATACCAGGACATTGATCCAGGTAGGTATTGATGGAAATAACAGAGCGGATGGGTTGGCGAGACAGGCAGCCTCAGCAACGCCAGATCTTGCCTCCCCTCTGCACATCAGAGATCTGAAACATCTCGTAAAGGAAAAATGGCAAAATGAATATGATAATAAATCTGCGTTTCTTAAAAACGTGGATAACCGCGTAACAACCCTGAAACCAATGAGCATTCCTAACAGGCGAGATGACATGGTCATAACCCGATTGAGAATCGGCCTTACACGTCTCACACATGGTTACCACCTGGTTGGACGACGAAGGCCTCAATGCTCGCGATGTGGGGACCTCCTTCATGTAAAACACATCTTGGTGGACTGCACTTCGCTGGTGGAAGCCAGACACCAGTAAGCCAGTAGGCTTAGTGATATGTTATGTACAAAGGAGCCATCTGTGAAGAGACTGACAGAGTTTTTGAAGGATATCAAAATTTATGACCTGATATAGTTCCACTTTATTTATTGTGTGAGATTATCTAGAAATTAGAAATATTTATTGAGTGTGAATATACATTATGTGTGCATGTATTTATTGGTGTTATTGTTTTAGAGTATATAAGTAATTATGGAATGTGTGTGTGCTGCGCGTGAATGTAGTTACTGTATGAATGAGTATTGTGTAAATGTGTAAATATCTTCTTTAGGTTTAGTTTTATAGTCTTAGGTTAAACGGTTCTTCTGATATTTGTTAAAAAAGAAGATCCTTTGTAAATAGTTAGTATCCATTAGTAAATAGTCGATTGTAAATAGTTCTATAATAGTAATTTAATAAGGACCGACAATAGTGTAGTAATATTGACTGGTGCTAATGACCTTGGCAGTAGAAGCACCTATAATTAAAGAAAGAAAAAAAAATTAATAGATAACAAAAACAGGGATAGTATGTTGTATTGTGTTACCGGTTAGATCTGTTCTTATGGCATTCAAATTACCTTGACTAGATCAAACGAACACCAAAATCCAATTTAGTGGCTACACGAATGAGAAGCGCTCCTACTATGGCCTTTTCTTTCATTAATTTATTTTTTTGTTTATTTATTTATTTTTATTGAGGCTGTGATATTAGTTAGCTTTGATAGTGAGTATTTGTGTTAAAAAAAAAAAAAAAAAATGATTATGCCCTTCAGTAAATGTTTCTTATACGGTGGATAATTGGGACATTTTAATTATATAAACATTGGAGAAAATATTAAAAACTGATGGTGTTTTTAATAAAAAAAAACCAAAAGATGCATGTGAGCGTATAAAAAGAATATATGCATTGCTCGATATGATTTCGTAGTTTTTTCAATATTTACTGACACAAGTTTCAAAAAATTACATTATATATATATATATATATATATATATATATATATATATATATATATATATGCGTGTGTGTTATTACACCGGAGAAAAATAACTTGTATTCCAAAACGAAGTTATCATTATTCTGTATTTTAGTTACCTACCTTCTTTTTTTTTCATAACAACGGCGCACCGACATCAGGGATTTTCTCACTGGGCCCTGAAATGATAAAAATCCTTGTATTGTAGTTATATCTTTTCATCTGATACATTTTTAAGCACTAGGCTAAAGAGTTTCAGAGATAAGAGTTCTGAAAGTGTTTTGCTTTTAAAAATACTAGTGCTTGTGGACGAGAACGTTTAATTCTTTATATTTGTCACTACGCTCTTTTTCAAGGCTTCGCGGCAAAACTTCGCGTTTTTAAGTTCAACGAAAGACATAGAAAAATTTATAAATAAATAAAAAAAAAAAAAAAAAAAAAAGATGCAAACTATCGCATAAAAGGCTGAACGTTCTTCTTTACCTTCATTTTCTATCATGTACCGAATGTCTGTAACCGTGTCGAATAGGTTTTACTTTCTCTGTTGATGAGAATCGGAGCCAAGAAGTCTGGCAGGCCCAGTGCTGGGTGTCTGGGTTTAGTCGTCACAGCCTAGGACTAGTTCGAGAAGAGAGCGACGAAACCATCGACTAACACACATTCCATAATTGCGTACTAGCCTAACTAGTCTTCCCGAACCTCCTCGTGATGTAAGTTCCTGCTTATTTTTCGTTTAAAATATACCAAGTTCCGAAAATTTGACAAGAAATGGCGTCGATTAGAAGATGATATTAATACAATACAATAATAGAAAGGAAAGTAGAAACAATACTTTATTGTCTTAGTGATGGAAATATATTGTTTTTATCAGTGATGTAAGTCCCAAGAGACCAAAGTCTAACACGATCGAACAGTATCATCTTACCGCGTATCCATAACGATCTTATCACTAGCATCGGTTGGAAAGCATGGGACAGAAACAGTTAAAATTTTGGTTTTAAGCTAGAGTCAGAGGAATACTCACATGATAATGCTTCTATACGTGGACGATCTTATGATACTCTCAAACTCAGGCTACATTGTTATGCTAGATCCAATGACATCTTAGTAAATACTGAAGTTATAACTTTAGTGATTTTTCAAAAACAATTTTTTTTTTTTTTTTGTTTTTTTTTATATTCGTACTGATATGTGTGAACAAATTAAAAGAAAATCGTCTATCCCACCTTTTCACATGAGCGTATATAAGCGGGGCTGAGGGGGCTGCAGCCCCCCCTCCCGAAATTGGTACAAATGTATCATAAAAACCTTAAAAATGAATTAAATAAGATCACTTTGTTCTGAAAAAATAGTTTTTATTGGGTGAAATAGCGTTTTAATTGGTTAACTATTCCAAGTTTTAGATTGTTATTATTCCATACCACCCCCGAAATGTTCTCAGCACCTCCCAAAATTATTTTCTGTATACGCCTATGCTTTTGCAAGGTACAATGTATTTATTGACTAGATCAAGACAGAAATATTCTGAAAACCCATCGGCTCAGCCAAGTTGGTTTGTGGTTAGGTCGGACCAGTGAGTATTTTATGTTTTATTTTTATTATTGAAGCAGTTTTTTTTTATAACCGAGTAAAACGTTTTTATTTAATTAAATGACCTTAGCCTTTAGAATGTGCTCAGCCCTTGTGGGATGGAATATTTTTTTCCCCCTTATGAGATTCTTGTGGTGCTCATGAAAGCAATTACTCAACTTCCAATTATCGCAGCTTGAATATTTAAGAGTTTTTTTTAATCTCCTTTTAACTACATTCTTATTAAGTAAAAGTGCAGGTAATATGCTCCTTTTTTAAAGGAATATATAATATTTAATAATTCTTTAAATTTACCAGTTTAATATAATATAAGAAATGACACACCCGCCTTCTCAACGTTCGCCATGGAAAATACTACTAGAAATACGTTTCTCATTTTCATACCTTCTTTTATAAAAATACTAATTTTACTATTAAATGCTATTAAAAAAACAATAACCAATTAAAACGTTACGTAATCAGTGATAAAACCCCGTTGAAAATAACAAAACTAACAATTTTGAAGTTCTAAGCATTTTTTTCTCGGATTGACATCGCCCCATTGAAAATCACATCTAAGCATTTTGTTAGGGATTTCAGTAAGTTTTCGACTGTTAACCTTTCACTTACCACGATTTCCCAACCGTTTTCGAGATATTTCAGAAAATATATGAAAATCACAATACTTTTCATTCCTGCTAATGAAATATTTTATTTCTAATACTTTCTTAACTCGAAACCACAATTTATCTATCTTAGATTAGATGAATATCAAACGTCTGGAACAAGTTTCAACAGAATTAATCGTTTCTTAATACCCAAACTAAAAAATAGTTTGAAAAAGTAGGTCTTTCAATGTTACTGGAAAACTGTTACAGATATCGCTTCAAAAATGGTTTCATTCGTTCTTCTGCGTTAAGAAACCTATAAAGCCTTCAAGCATATAAACTCGAAAACGTAAGCTTTACGATTTTTTTTTTTTGCGCGAATTTCGCTCCAAAAACCATCTTGTGATGGGCAGGTTCCACTGGCTAACGAACTCGACCTTTCACATTTTTGTACTTGACGAAAGATTTTTGTACCAAATTTCATCAAAATCGGACCAATTTTCAGGCAGGTAACAACAAATATATATATATATATATATATATATATATACACATATATATGTGTATGTATATATAAATTTGAACCACGTTATTTCCTAGATCTGTACGTTCTGAAACGAAAAATGTTCCAGTAGCACTTCCGGATTGTGTCATGAGTACCAACCTCATAAGCAGGGCTCCTCCCCATGGAGGGGGGGGGGGGGGAGGAACCGCGCTAAAAAACATTGAGGATAGTTTTATTGCAACATCTAAAAGAAATCTAACGTCGAGAGTTACATTAGATTGTTTATGAGAGATAAAATTAAATACACGTAGGTAAGGAAGATCAAAGATAGTCTACATGGCGTGATTTACTTTACGTATGAAATTTATTTAAGGAACAGCTGACTGTGTGCCAATGCCCTGCCCTCAATTAGCATATCCCGTTGACGTTTACTTGTTGATGTTTACTTACGTCAATTAAGGAGTTGTGCATGTGAGACTTGTAAGTCAGTTTGTACTAAATTTTCAGAACTTATGTTTCTGACTTTGAGAATACTCACAATTGCCAGGAATACGATATTTTCTTATCGTTAAGTTATGCCTTAACAACAGATGAAAATATAAATTTAAATTAGCACTAAAATTATTACTTATTATGAGAAGAATGAAGTCGGGGAGGTAGAGTAAGCAATTTCCGCTAATAGATGCCAGTTTTATGTGCATTGCGGCGCCTAAAATATCCCTAAGCGTTTATATTTTTCACAAAATATTAACATGTCTCTCTTAATGTCTCTTCTAGAAGCATTAAAAATCATTTTTATCAAACTCACTACGATCCACTACATTCAGAAATGATAGCACATCCAAGTTCGCCATCTTCTCATCGGTAAGCCTGTTTTTATCCTGTACTTATTCATTTTATATCAGTTTCTATGTTACCCATGTATTTTTTAAATCTGTATTAATCCACCTCTAATTTAAGCTGTAGCTATAACACACACTCACCAAATGAATCATTTACCCTCTTTCCTGTATAATGTTTTTCGTTCCATTTCTTAGTAATTTTTTCTGTATTTAGTATTAAATCTGTCATCCTTGTTTTACAGACCTCATGAAGGCTTGAATTTTAAACACATTTTATTATAAAAAATGTAGTTTTATTAAGATACCACGACAGACCCCTGACAAATTCTACCTTCGTAAATCAAATAACATTTAACGTCTTAGCCTATTTCCAAAACTGAAGCAAAACTTAAAATATGAGCGATTGAATTCCGGCTTGTATCAAGTTAATTATAATGATTCATTTGCTTTATTGGATTACACGTCAATGATTCCCATTGTTGGTAATTTCTATAAGTTATAGTTCATCCACAAAATACTGACTTACTACCAACATTCTCGATCCTTCAATTATTTAAGGATGTTAGAGCGCATGAGATTATCTTAGAATAATGATTACCTCATTATACATTCGCAAGCTTATTAAAAATAAATATTTAATTGTGAGAAAGAGTTCGGAGAACATGAAAATACAGAGGTGCGCAGTAACTTTCCTTAACCTACCCCCAGTATGATTAGCTAATTCTTTATCATATATTTTATTTCACTATTATTGCTAAGTCAAATGTACGTAGATATTTCATTCAATTTTAGCATTGGTATACAGTGTTGGGCAAAACTAACGTTAGTTAACTAAACTAACGTTAGCTTTCTCTAACTAAAACTAAACTAATGTTGTATTTTTAGTTTCAGTTTTAGTTTTAGTTAAGTTTTAGATTTGTATAATTATTAATCATGTGGGCTCCGTTTTTAGTATGGTAATTAATTTAGTTTAGTAAAAGAGACCTAAATTTGTGATTTTAGTTTAGTTTTAGTTTTTAGTTAACTAATTTAGTTAATCAAAGAACATATGTTTGCAAATTACGAGAAAAAGCCACAATTTACTATTCTCCAAAGAATTGGTGATATCCTGACCTGTATTGATCAAAATAGTGCATCAGTAGTTAAAAAGTCCGACTCGCAGGAACTGCGTCATCTTAGCGTGGTTCCTAGTGACATTTGGAAAGCTTTGAATAGAAATGACCAGCTTTTTTTTAGTATTAAAAAATGTTAACAACATTTCAAAGAAATGGGATGGATTAGGCATCACAAAGCACAGGAAACTGACATTAGCCAACTTACACAGAAGCGTGTTAATCCTCATTCTTGAGGAAGGCTGTATAAGTCAATACAATTATGTAATGAAAACGTACTCACTTTTCTTCGGACTTAGATCGGTAAGACTCAGATTTCTGGTACCTTTGAGGTAACGGAGGATTGGTTTTGCTACCATCCTGTGGCCATGTCCATAATACGTGCTGTACTGGATTAAAAAACTTACTGGATAAGAAATATCTGTTCTTGTACCAATTGATAGGTAAAGGAGTGACCCTATAAGATTTTGATAAGGGTACGCAGGAAGAAGTTTTTCTGAATTTCGCTCGAGTATGAGACTAGGTATCATTGGGGTCGACACAGGATTGCACTCGTTCGTATTATATTTTCTTAGCGATTCATCAATAAAGACATAGAAGTTTTTAAAGGTAGAAATACAGGAAGTGGCTGAAGCACATTTCGAGTAGAACCTCTACGAACTATGACACTTGGATGACAAAAACTCTTGGCAAACGAAAATATGAATAGAAAGTAGACAGTACAAAGTAGATATACAATGACTGAATTAGTAATATGTAGATTATACACGGGCTACAACGTGTGGAGCCCGTGCCGGGGCCGTGTTCTAACCGTGTCCCGGCCGTGCCCCGGTGGGGTTTTCAATGCACTCGTTCACGCTGCACCGTGTGGAGCCCGTGCCGGGACTCGGGCATTCTTTCCCGGCCCGGCCCGGCCCGGCTCCCTCTCTCAGTTGTGCAGCACTGTTTAATTACATAATTTTAATTATTATTAATAATAAATTGTTCACTTGGTTATTAATGACTTACCTGAGACACACTGCTAAACGCTCAGTAGGTAAATGCGCTCATGTAATGGTGCCTTCTGTTTCGTGAGACCGTACTTCAAGAAGTACAACATTAAAACATTTTTTCGACATTCGAAAATAACCAAAGAATTTATTTTCATCGTCCAATCGTTTTTTATAGATATTGGCAAATTCTCCTTCCAGCTTACGCTTACGTCAAGTCGGATGCACGCCCAATCTTCTTCTAGTTTCTCCCTTGGCTCTTCATCAAGTGCAATCGCAATTGCTGCTAAATCTTCTTCGGAAAAGTACATTTTTGAGGCACAAATAGACGACACGGCGACGGCCCGGACGGAACTGTCGGAATAGCATGCATGGAGGCCCGGCCGGGGCCCGGTCTTTACTCGGATACAAAGGCCCGGTGAAGGCCGGGGTCTACCCGGGCAAGGTACTGCGTAAATAGGCCTTTATTCTTAATCTATTCTTAATCTTATTCTTAAGTTCTATTAGTTTTAATAATTTTCTTAATTATCGAAATAACATATGGTTTATATTAATTCATGTTATTTTAGTAAAACTAAACCAAACTAAAGCTTTAATTTAGTTTTTAGTCAATTCCCAAAGATTTAGTTTTAGTTTTACTTTAGTTAGAATCCATTAATTAGTATAATTTTAGTTTAAGTTTTTTTTTAGGTTGCAATTGTTAGTTTAGTTATAGTTTATTCCTAAAAGTGAATTCAGTTTTAGTTTTAGTTTTAGTTTTTAGTTTTGCCCAACATTGTTGGTATACATCATTGACTGTAGTCATATTGCGTCATTGTAGTTCGACCTTAGCAATATCACGGTATTTCAACACGTTGATTGATATATCTGTTGATGAATGTACTGAAAATGTAGTCGAATTATACATTTTTCGTGAATTTAAAGTGGTGACCATCTTTCACTTTTCTGACTAAACCTGTTTATTTATTGTATAAAATGTATTAATATTTAACTGAACTATATTAGCACTTTCCTCCAAAGGAAAGTAGCTATTGAGGTTGCACTCATGACAGAATTTTTGAAAAATTTCTTCGAATCTTTATCGATCCTACCAAGTAGACACCGAAAATGAACCCAGTTAAAATTTATATCTATCTATCTATCTATCTATATCTATATATATATATATATATATATATATATATATATATATATATATATATATATATATATATATATATAGGGGAAGGTGTTGTACCTTTGACCACCGAGGCTGTAGCGGCATGTAGCAACATTTTATAAATTTTGGTGTAATTAGTGTTTAGCTCCTTCACTAGAGGTCTTGTGTAACCTACTTTGGAGTATTCAAGTCAAAGAGGATTCTTGCAAAAAATACATATCCATTTCTACATATAAAAATGTAAGTAATTTATTGATGACGTTTTGCCTCATAATATTCTTTGTGTTGTCTTTTTAGATGGAAATCATTTGACAAAGTAGCTATTACAATAAGAAACATGGTGTAACTTCTGAAATTGATTTATCTTAACCCTAGAATTTTTAGCATGCTTTTTAATTTGCACTACCAGGGTGTTGTACCTTTGACCACGACAAGGTGTTGTTCCTTTGACCAGGTCAAAGGTACAACACACCTGAGTAATTTTTTTTAAATTCAACTTTTATGTTCTTCTGCTACAATTTTTCTAAAAATAATTAATATTGGGTAGTCGCGTTGCAGCCATTGCCTGACACGCAGCATCTTATATCTCTCCAATTCAAGTTGTTATTTCGAGTGATTATACGTCGATTTTCTTTGTGAAAAGTGGCGATGTTTGAGACTTAACCCTCGAGTAGAAGTGTATGAAGTCTCAGTACAAAATATCCAGCAGAAGGCTCGAAAATAGTAAGTAAAGAAAACTTACTTTTCACTCAATTAGTCCCTTGCCCTAGCTAGGCTAGTGGTAGGGGGCTGCGTGAATTGACCAGTCGTCCCCTCCTTGCTGCCCCTTCAGCTGGCCAAATACTCAGGCCATCAACAAGTTCTCAGCACCTACTGCCAGCTCTCTCTCTGGCCCAGTGGATGAGTGAAGGACTCACGATACAGAGGACTGCGGTTCGAACCTCGAGCCTGAGACAATATTTTTTTTTTTTTATTTTATTTTTTTTTTTTTTTTCGTGTTAATTATTTGTTTTTTTTTTCTCTCTCTTTCTTCTTTTACTTGGCTCCTGATAAAATCCAACCATCATGGGAGGGAAAAGGAAATCAAGCTATAAAAGACAGCTCCATTCCCAGGAGAACTCGCCCATGAATTCACCCCAGAAGAAAAAAATAACAATTAAAAGATCCGTATCTCAGACGTCTCTCGCGTCATCTTCTTCATCTCGGGCTACTTTTAAAAATGCCCCAAGCCATTCAAAAGAACGCAACCCTACCAACCAATTCATCTCACCCAACAAATACGCAGCCATATCTCCCAACGACGAAGACACTTCTCGAATGGAGGAACAAATCGAAGAGCCAGGAAAGAGTACTCCGCCAATCCACGTCAAGGGGATCAACGATTTCATCAAGTTTTGCACAGACCTTGAAAAAGAAGTCGATCCAACAGAATTCTCTTGCCGATCCCGTTCAGAAACAATCACTGTCAAGCCAAGTACACCAGATTCATACAGAAAAATCATCAGATATCTAAAAGCATCAAATTTACAATATTTTACCTACCAATTGAAAGAAGACAAATCATACAGAGTTGTAATTCGACACCTCCACCCCAGCACTCCAGAACACGAAATAAAAAACGCCCTGAACGAAATCGGTTTCAAGGTTAGAAACGCCAACAATGTCCGTCATCCAGTCACCAAACTCCCGCTACCGTTATTTTTCATTGATCTGGAACCAGCAGACAATAATTCTGAAATATTTAGCCTAAAGCGCCTTCTTTACACAAGCGTTGCAGTTGAAGAACCGCATAGAAAAGAAGACCTAATCCAGTGTCAACGATGCCAGGGCTTCAACCACACCAAAAATTTTTGCACACTAAATCCAGCATGTGTAAAATGTGCTGGACAGCATTTAACATCTCAATGCCAAAAGAAGACGAGAGAAGAAAAGGCTAAATGTGTTCACTGCCAGGGCGAACACCCAGCCAACTATAAAGGTTGCTCAGTTTATCAAGAACTATTGAAGAAACGTCGGCAACTCTCAAGGGAAAACCCTACTCCAGAAGTGCAACATCGCCAAGCTAACTTCAAAACTGAGCAGACCAAGATCTCCTCAGCAACTGCTCCTCGCCAGGACAGTCTCCAATCAAAGCAGCCTGCTCTACCACGCCAAGAACCATCATCCCATGTGCAGCCTCAACCTCCTGTAGTACATGCCTCCACGTCAGGTCTCTCTACAGCCATCTACTCATCAGCAGTCAAAGGTGCCACCATTCCCTCCCCTGAATCCTCTACCATTCCATCGCCTCCTTTACCCTCATTCCTTTCTGAATTAAACTCCATTACCGAATCATTAAAGGCTTTCCTAGCGGAATTAAAAACCCTCATTTCACCCCTCATAGCCATTTTTCAAAAACTCTGCCAACTTCCCCCCTCCCAATCATGACTCATCCTTCCTGCAAACCTCTCACAATCCTCCTGTGGAACTCCAATGGACTACTAAATCACAAGGACGAACTATACTTACTTCTAAAGGACAAAAGCATTGACATCGCGCTTCTAACTGAAACACACCTGACTCGACGGACTACATTCTACATCCAGGGATACAAAACGTACAGAACTGACCATCCGGACGGAACTGCACATGGCGGAACAGCAATCCTTGTTCGCTCATCACTTTCTCACTTCCTCATTCCTAACCAATTCCCACCAAACATCCTCCAGAGTACATCAATTTCCCTCCAATCAACATTTCAATTTCCTATTACCATTGCAGCCGTATATTGTCCTCCTAATAAATCTGTTTCCACCAATGCCTTTCATTCCTTCTTCCAGCATCTAGGTCCTCGCTTCCTAATTGGTGGGGATTTTAATTCTAAACACCCCCAGTGGGGTTGCCGTGTGGCTAATCCTCGAGGACGAACCTTACTGCAAACCCTCTCCACCTTCCCTGCCAAAATAATCACCCCTTCTTCCCCTACATACTGGCCTACTTCCCGCTCAAAACGTCCTGATATCCTCGACTTTTTCATTACCCATGGTATTTCCCAAATTCCTACCTCTATTTCCACTCTCGATGACCTATCTTCCGATCACAGTCCAGTACTCCTTCTCTTCAACTCCGATGCTGATTCCCACTCTATACCTCCAAAACCCACACTCACTCCTGGTCCAGTTGACTGGCAATCCTTTCAATCATCCTTAGAACTTAAACTTGACCTAAACACATCTCTAAAAACGAACACTGATATCGACGATGCTGTTCATTACCTTTCAGTAGCCATTCAGGAATCCTTATTCATCTCCACCCGACTAAAACCTCTACATAATACACAAACACGACCGGCTGGCATACCAACACACATACAACTACTGCTCACTGAAAAGAGAAAAGCACGCAAACGATGGCAAAATTCTAGATACCCATCTGACAAAAAACTGTTAAACCAACTGACAAACCAACTAAGAAATGAACTGTGGAAACATAAAAACGATCAATTCAAAACATACACTAAGGAACTTACTTCATCTGACAAATCACTCTGGCAGGCGACTAGAAAAATACTCTCATACAAAACCTCCCATCATCCCATCCAACAAGAAGATGGCTCTTGGGCCAAAACTGATATAGAAATTTCCACCGCCTTCGGGCATTACCTCTCCAATGTCTTTACCCCGCACCCTGATGTTAACAATCCAACCCACTCCCACCATGTCTCGAGTCAACTGGATACTCCCCTCCCAATGTCACTTCCTCCCAAGGCCTTCAATCCTAAAGAAGTACTACACGCTATCCAACACCTTCCCCACAAAAAAGCTCCAGGATATGACCTAATTACTCCCCAAATAATCAAGCATCTCCCGAAAAAAGCAGTCCTTTTCTTAACCTACATTTATAATGCTGTCCTCAGAACTACCCACTTTCCCCTCCTCTGGAAATTCTCTGTAATCCGTATGATACCTAAACCAAAAAAACCTATCCACCACCTCACATCCTATCGCCCCATTGCCCTAATACCCGTATTGGGGAAAATTCTTGAAAAACTCTTACTCAAACGCCTCTACCCCATTCTTATTCCCAAAATCCCGTCTTCCCAATTTGGTTTTCGTCAACTCCATTCCACCATTCATCAATGCCACAGAATTGTGGATCTGATCTCCACAGCCTTTGAGAATGGACAGTATTGCTCTGGTGTCTTTCTCGACGTAGCCCAGGCTTTTGATCGGGTGTGGCACCCGGGCTTGCTGTTCAAACTCAAACAAATTCTCCCATCAACCTACTACCTCGTAATAAAATCCTATCTCTCCGACAGATTCTTCCAAGTTTCCTATGGTACTTCATCCTCACCCATTTTCCCCCAACTTGCAGGTGTACCTCAAGGCGGAATCCTGAGTCCTGTCCTATACCTCACATATACGGCTGATATCCCAACTCACCCCGGTACATCCCTCCATATGTTCGCCGATGATACAGCTCTGTTCTCCTGCAGTCCTGACCCAATTCTGACATCCAAGTCTCTCCAGGAACACCTTGGACTGATCGAACCCTGGCTCAGTAAATGGAGAATCAAAGTTAACCCTCAGAAATCCTGCCACTCAACCTTTACCCTCAGGCGATCATCCTGCCCTCCAGTGTTCCTCCATAGTTCTCTAATTCCGCAAAAATCCCAAATTCGCTATCTAGGACTAATACTTGACAAACGACTAACATGGAAGCCACATATTACCCAGAAGCGACAAGAACTCAGCCGACGGTACAGACTATTACTACACTTACTTGACAAACGATCTAATCTCACACTAACAAACAAACGTCTCATTTACATGACCATTCTCAGACCAATATTTACTTACGGAATTCAACTATGGGGTTCCACAAAGCCTTCCAACTCCTACAAAATCCAATCCATGCAGTCTAAAATTCTCCGGAAAATAACGGATGCTCCGTTTTATGTCTCCAATTTGACCCTCCATAATGACCTTAATATCCCTTTTATCCAACCTTTAGCCAAATCCCTCTATCGCAAATTCCATTCGAACCTACACGGCCATCCTAACTCCTTAATAAATTCTCTATCCTCCCAGCACATTCCTTACAACCCCATTCGTCGACTGAAACGCAAGTGGCCAAGAGATCAACTCTAGAAAGTGTATCTGTGAAAAAAATAAATTCTGTCTTGTAGGTACTACAACTGTGCAGCTTCCCACCTCATGTACATCCATGTCATATAATCTTGCAATAATTTACTAGAAATGTACCTTATACATTGTTGTAAATTCGAAATAAATAAATAAAAAAAAAAAAAAAAAAATTAATATTGGTTGCTTCAATTGTTTAAAGAATTTAAAAAATAATAAATGAAATAAGTTCAAACTGACTTTATCAATCCTGATTGTAGCAGTTCAAACCTATCGCCTCTTATCGTTCCACTTGAAGTTGTCAGGCATCATCAAAAAGTGCAGACTAGGAAAATGTCAAATAGGGGCTGGCCTAAAGGGAAACCTCGTAAATGTCCAATGTTTAAGATCCAATATTTGAATAAACAAAATTTAAGTGACAAGTTTACGAGGGAAGATGAAAATTTGTATGATATTGATGTTGAAGACATTGTGGCTAAACTTCCATACCATACTATTGCTAGTGGATCTGCTTGACAGTTAAAACGTTTATCGATTAGACTGGATTTTCAGCATATTAAGCATAACATAATATAAAAAATATCTTTTTTATTATACTCACATCCTTGTCCTTTATTTATTAAACTAACAATTAATTACAATATTACTGAACACAATTTCTTTTATGCACTGCTGTGTTGTTTTTACGTGGTCAGAGGTACAACACCCCATGGTCAAAGATACAACTACATGTTGTACCTTTGACCACTGTAAGATTATTTTTTTTAAAAAAATAATAAAAAATATTAAATGTAAAGCTAGAACCTTGGAAAAATTCAATATGATAAGCAATAGAATACTAATTACAATGAAATAAAAAAAAATGGATTTAGCTTCAATATTCAAGCCAAAAAAAATTCAATTTTGCAAAGTGGTCAAAGGTACAACACCTTCCCCTGTATATATATATATATATATATATATATATATATATATATATATATATATATATATGTATGTATAGTTATATATGTGTCCGTTAACACGATACAGGCCAGAGTTTTTGTTTTTTCGCCACGAAACTCGTACGATTGAACGAGTTCGTTAACCAACAAAATCAATATATCCGGATGGGGGGTTTACTCCGGAGCCAAAGTAGTTATTTGTCAATACCATCCGTAATTTTTGTTATATTTCAACGAAACTCGGTATTCGTTGTGGTCAACTGAAGAGAAAATTGTTTTGTAAAAATAAACTAAATCGGTTGACTAGAAGGGGGGGTTTACTCCGGACAGAAATTACTAATTCCCTTATACCGGTCGTAATTTCTGTTGTATTGTTACGAAACTCTTTATACGTCCTGGTTATCTAATGAGAAAGTGTTGTGAAAATGAACTAAATCGGTCTATTGGAAGGGGGGGGGGGTGTTACTTTGTACTATGTTTGAACTGAATTCTCCCGCCAAACGTAGGTTCGCGAAACTCATCAAGATCAATAGATGAATATGTGAAGCTTTGTGTATTTATTGCGTAGTGTCGTACCCCGCATACACAAAACTCTGGAAGGAAATTAATTACAAAATTAAAACAGCTGCTCATAAAAGCAAAAAAGCAGAACAATTTATGTTTTTATTTTATTTATCTATATAGGTTATTTTTTTATTTTTTTTTTTTGTGTGTTTAACGGCGTATCAACATTAGGGCTATTAACGCCGGGCTGTCTACAGGTTGCCGCCCTTTTCTATATAGGTTATTGTAAGCAAATTTGTCAGGAATGCACTCTGAGGAAAGTGGTGAGTTATGCAGCTCCTGCGTGACGGACTTTTTTTAAGATTGCACCTTAACTGAAAATATTAAAACTAATTGTAACGGATTTGTAACCAATAAAAATAACTAGGTTATTTAAATAAATTCAATAATTTAATGACTTACATTGAGTTTTTACTGTACTTTGAAAATCGTAATAGGTCAGTAACTTGTATTGATTATGGCTTTGTCACAACAATAAATGTATGGAACTAATTTACATCTGTTTTATTAAATACTGACCTTACACTACAATGAAAGTAATGAAAATATTTAATCCTTACAACTGTATTACTAATTTGCAAACATAGTGAAATACTATTTCACCACATAAAACCCAAAGCTAAAACATTTTGGGGATTTGTGGTACTTTTGTCTATGCGAAAATATTCGGTACTTTTGCTCAATAAGAATAAAATTAGAAGTTTTAATAGAAGCAACTACATACTTACAATGAATATTATATTTTATTTCTCATGATATTCATAACTTAATTTGCAAAATGGACAAACATTTATGTTTTTATGCCGTCAAATTGAGCTTAAACTATTTTATATTTACAAAACTTCGGGCGTATATAAGGGGGGGCTGCAGCCCCCCGAAATTTTGATTTGATCGGTAATTTCATAAAACCCTTAAAAATAAATTAAATATCACATAGGTCATAAAAAATATTTTATTTTGGGTGTAATAGCGTTTTAGTTGGCTAAAACTATTCCAAGTTCTAAATTGTTTGTGTTCCTTACCCCGGAAGTGATATCAGCCCCCTCCCCCCCCCGAAATTTTCCCAGCCCCCACCGAAATTATTTCCTATATACGCCCATGTTGCTTCCTAGTTAATAATAATACCGATGGAGATGCGTGTTCCAGTTTTTTGAAACTGCGTGTTCCATCTTTGAGTCCGTTGAAAAAATTTCCTGTTGCAACATGTGTAAGGTGCGTGGCAAACTATAGATAGTCCGGCACTAATCACTTAAAGCATTTTTTTTAATTTTTTTTTTTATATCAAGGCCAATTATTTAATTAAATGTTACAAGAAAATATTGATTTATTATTGTCAGGTGCTCCGACTAGAAGGGTCATTATTACGTAATTTATTATTAAGTTTGGTAGGAAGGTTTTTATAAATTTAAATTAGTTAATAATTCCCGGGTTAAATTTATGATACATTAGCTTATTATTTAGCATCTATCGCAACAAGAATGTGGGGCTGTTGGTTCATGTGGCTAGAATCAGAAGTATAATTACACAATTAACTTCCATTGTGACGTTGCCACGAGGATGGAATAAGACGATAATAATAACACTTAAATAATAAAAATAACTCTTTAAAAATATATAAATACATATCATTTGTCTGTTTGCACTCTGTCGTCTACAAAAATTATCCTATTTGTATGAAATTTAGTACCAAAACACTTTGAGTACGCTGTTTTCTCTTACTTGTAACAATAATGTTTTTAAAAAAAAAAAAAAAAAAAAAAAAAAAAGAAAAAAAAAAAAAAAAAAAAAAAAGGTTTATCTAATCCTTAATAAATTTGCGTTGATACGGCTTTAGTTTCAACCTTCTAGGAAATGAAGCTTTTTTTTTTAAAGCATATTCATCATCATATTTCAGTTCGAAAGTAACTTCAATTGATTCCTACATCTTAATGTTCATGAAAAAAAGTTTTGCATTTATGCGGATGAATACGTTTTTGTTTTGTATTGTTTTTTTGTTTGTTTTTAGAAAAGAAAGAAACATTTTATTAAGAAGAAAACTTTGGATGTGAGGAAAATCTACAAATCGGATCCAAATACCAGATAATAATTTCTGTGTACTTATTATTAAGAGTATTTACAATTTTCACCATGTTCGCGATATAATAAAATAACTAAAAATAAAAAACATCCATAAGTGACATACTAAGATAAATTATGTTAAACATATAGGAAAAAATCTAAAAATAAAGATATTCTACAATGATAGAAGCATACTAAAACGATAGAAGCATACCTAATACATAGTTTAGAATTATACTAAAAACGTCCGACTCGCAGGAACTGCATCATCTTAGCGCGGTTCCGTTCTTCTCCCTAGTCTAATTTGGAAAGATTAAAATAGAAACAGTTATTATTTTGGTTCCACCAGTCTTGAAAGGTCTTGATTTATGATCTTACCTGGATGGGTCGGCCAAACCCAGAAATGCCCCTGCTAGTTACACGGTCTTCGAATCTTGGAAATCTATATTTCTAACAATAACTTGTTTTTGTTATTTTACTTAACCTGTTTTATTGTCAAATACATTATCCAACTATAAGCAATTAAAAAATAACGAAGAATAAAACAGACAAAAAGAACCGTTCGAATAAACTAAATCGATTACTTTAATGTTGTAAGCACTATTTCTCCGATTGACATCGTCTAATCATAACTTTCTTTCCTCCCTACGGAGGGAGGGAGGAACCGCGCTAAAAGATTAATAATTTACAACTAAATATCTAAAATGTACTCAGAATATATAAGAAAAATCAGTAATATGTTACAAGTTAGAGTTGCACATGTTTAATATTATTTCAAGTAAGTGTTTGGGTCTTCTCTGCACATTGCTTGATAATGTATACTTATTATTTTTACCTAACTGCCTAATAAAATTATTTTTAATTATGCTACCTTTCCAATGGCAAACCTTTCTAAAAAGTTTTTCTTTCATCAATGTAGCACATTTATTTATAAATAAATAAATAATTTTGCTACATTCATAAATTGAGTAAGAAGAGTTAAGAAACTTGACCCTTTCCTATTAGGCAATGAATTTTTTTCCAAATTCAATGAAATAATGGTATATATACATATAATTTTAAGGACAACCAACTTTATTGTGTTCTATAGGTTATAGAACAACAGTGTTTATTTTATTTATTCATTATATTCTTTTTACGGCGCATCAGCACCTAGGCTATTAACAGCGGGCTATCTATAGGTTGTCACCATTCCTAAACATCCATGGTGTAGTAGGGAATTCTTTCATCGGGACCATAGATTAAAGAAACGACGTTTATAATCAGATCGTCCGGATTACCCCACTGGGCCGAAGACATAAAAGAACTTTTCTCCAAATAAGGATGGAGGGAGCGCCCAGTTATAAACATAAATGCATACAAATTAGAAAACATTTCTGGCAATATATAATTATTATAAAGACTGCTAACAACCATTTGTCCGAATAATCGGTAATATCACGCATGATCATTGGCGCCCGATTAAACCGGACAAGATTCATTGGCGTCAGAGACGTGCGTCTTGCCACCATTATAATAATAGATTATCAATCCGTGGTGAAGCTGCATATTTGTGGCTAGGGGTTTAATATTCAGGGCGTGTAGCCGGATTACGCTAATCGTCTTCCTGGATATTATTACTATTTTTTTTTTTTTTTTTAATTTAATATTTTTATATTGACTTTTCCGCCTTGGTGGTACGATCTTCAATGACGTTAGAGATGATTTACATTCCGAAATTCCAGTTTATACGTTTTAATTGATTTATTAATTTTACGGTTATGAATTTCAAATTAAACCGTTCAAAACATAAGATCAGCGTTTAGGTTATGAGAAAAAAGGCCTTGGTATGAATCAATTCGATTTTAGAAGAAACGAGTAAAGAAAAAATAGCTATATACTCTAAATGCATCCAATTCTACGAGGAAAAATTCCAGGATACTTTTGGAAGAAGAGAGTATGTAGTCCAAGGCCTATGGTTCGGGGCGAGAGGGACGATCCCAAAATCTACAAGCGATTTCCAACAAGAACTAGGCGTGGATCCCAACAAACTCTGTATCCCCAGGGAATCAATCTGGATAGATTCCCTGGGGATACTCAGTTACGACATTCACGGGAGCTAAACAGCTGCTTATCAATCTTTCGGAATTCATTTCACAAAATTTATGTCCAGACCTTTAAAAGTAATTGTATAAATTTAAAATTTCATTCAAATTGATTTGATTTTATTATATATTTTTTTTTATTATTTCGTCACCAAAATTTATTTTCTCGGCAAAACTCCTAATTAATTTTAAAACAAACCATATTTTAACCACTTGAAATGAATTTTCGAAAGATTGATAAGTACGCTGTGTTTTTAGCACAGCCCTCATTTGGGCAGCCCTCTTTATTTTGTTGTTTTAAATAATGAATTTCTTCTTTCTTCTTCTCTAGTCATTTGATGGTTTCATTTTGAGTGAAAGACTCGTTAGCTTAATGAACAGTGACAATTCTTAGCGAACCTTTCGGCATATGAAGATATTCTTCTTGCGATTATATAAACAAAAAATGTTCAACTTCTTATTTTTTATCAAAACTTGCCAGGCTAAATATCGAGTGCGTTGCCAATTATTCTACTTGGTTTAATATCACAGCATCACAAGTCAATTCATCCAAAAGAGCCTAAACTAACGATAGGTAGCATAACGTCATATTTATCTGAAGGCAGACAATGATATTGTCATTTGTAGTGAGTGTACCTTCCTATAATTTGTATGTATAAAAGGCCGTCACGCAGGAGCTGCATAACTAAGCACTTTCCTCAGAATTTGGGTAGTGTAGACTGCTTTCCAGAACAATTTGCTTAAAATATCCTACATAAATAAAATAAAAACAGTTCTCTTTTAAATTTGTAATGAGTAACTGATCAATTATTAATTTGCTTCCAGAGTTATGTTTACACATGGTACCTATTACACTACGTAATAAATACAGAAAACCTCATATTATCGTATTTTGATCTAACGCAGGAACAGGATACAGTTACTCTAGTGGTAGAAAGCGCTCCTTGCGGCGGCTTTGTGAACCTACGTCTGGCGGGCTTTTCTATTGAAATATATTACAAATTAAACCCCCGCTTTCCGAATGTCCGATTCAGCTCATTTTTACAACACTTCTTTCTCATGAGTTACCCACGACGTATACCGCGTTTCTTAACAATACAGCAGAAATTACGACCGGTATGAGTATATTAGGAATTTGGGTCCGGAGTAAACCCCTCTTCTAATGAACCGATTTAGTTTATTTTTACAACACATATTTACCTGTAGACTATCACTACGAATACCGAGTTTCGTCGAAAAATACCAAAAATCACGGCTGGTAGTGGCGAATTGGTATTGTGGGTCCGGAGTAACCCCCCCCCCCCTCCTAATGAACCGATTTAGTTTATTTTTACAACACATATTTACCTGTAGATTACCACTACGAATACCGGGTTTCGTCGAAATATACCAAATATTACGGCTGACATAGTCAAATTAGTGTTTTGGGTTCGGGGTAAACCCCCCTTCCCCCTTCCGGTGGACCGACTTTGGTGGTTAACGAACTCGTTCAATCGTTTGCTAATTGAATGCTATATACCAAGTTTCCATAAATTTTAACGGGGGTCATTTTCGGTGTCTACTAGGTAGGATCGATAAAGATTTGAAGAAATTTTTAAAAAATTCCGTCATGAGTCCAACCTCAATAGCTACTTTCCTTCGGAGGAAAGTGCTAAAAACAATGTATAATACACTGTTTCTGCAGTAAGCGACTCCATATTTTTATAAACATGCCATGCCGAAACTTCCAGCCATATAACAATAACATTGCCCGTTGTCAAATAAATTTAGCACTTGTAGCATAAGCTTGGCTCCTTTGGATGAATTAACATTCCATCCAGTAATTGGAAGGGAACCCGAGCATAAAACTGAAGGACATGGGTTCGAATCCCATTCGGGCAAGTTAATTATCCTAAATAATAAAGATTGGGATGTTAACTCTCTATCTGTGTATATATACTTCAATAAACTGGGAAATATGTTTTTAGCCCATCTAGTCATATAGTAGTTTTATTATTTGATTTTTTTTTTAATATTTTGAATATATGTCTTATTTTATTTAACGCCTGATACGTCAACTTCAAATGTTCAGTATTTTGACAGACTTAAAAGAGGACATCCACGCATTCACCATATGCCGCAATGTATTGTTTCGAGTGTGAAAAGCAAATTTTCAGAAGGAACAAGCCTAAACATACACGAATACTGTTCAACAGGAAGAAATCTCTCACGACATCAGTCCATACAGGATTTTAGACATAGTATTTGTTTGTTTTATAGTAATTATTTTAGTAAGATGCATAATATATTATTTATTTAGGTATTAGTGAGCTATACAACTTTCGGGAATGAACTCAGTGAAACTGATAGATAAGAGCTCCCTCAATAATGACAAAACCACAAAAAAAAAAAAAAAAAAAAAATCGCTGAATCCGAATTCGGGGTAAAAAAAAGCCCCACCCCTCAAAACTCATAATTTATGATATTGTACACTATAAAATTTGTATTCAAGTTGTTAACTAAAAAATTCGACTATTTCCTGTGTACTGACTTTTAGTGCTTTACTAAAAATAATAATTTTTTGAGACTTCGACGAACGTGATTGGTCATTTGGAGGGAAATTACAGCCCTTTAAATTTAATACTTTTCTAAAAAATTCGCGTTTTTGCTTATATTTTGGTATATAATATGTTTTCCGAGGCATACAAGCTTTGATTTTTCACACAAAAATTGACATAAGTCCTTCCCGGGTAATTCTTGAATTGATGTAATCCTTAAAATCCCAAAATACAACAATTAAAAAATCTCCCTATAATTTATTCGAGCATCAAGTGTAGGCAAATTTATAAAAAAAAAATTAGTTCAAAATTTATTTTAAGTCTTTTATTTAATTTACTTCAATTGATATGGGGAGATTTTTTTAAGGATTGTATTTTGGGATTTTAAGGATTGCATAGTTCAAGAATTACCTGGGAAGGACTCATGTCAATTATTGTGTAAAAACTCCAAGATTGTATGCCTTAGAAAACATATTATATACCAAAATACAAGCAAAAAGTTCGTCACGCAGGAGCTGCATAACTAAGCACTTACCTCAGAATTTTTGTAGTGTAGACTACATTACTGAATAATTTGCTCTAAGTAACCTATATAAATAAAATAAAAACGTGAATAGTTCTGCTCATTTACATTTCTTATGAGGACTGTTCAATTATTAATTTTGTAAATAATTTGCTTCCACAGTTATGTTTATACATGATACTGTACTACTTAATAAATAGACAAACTTCATTTTCCGTACTGTCACAGGAACAGGATACAGTGGAAGATAGCGCTCCTCGTGGCGGCTTTGGGAACCAACGTCTGGCTGGCTCATTGTAATGAAACAGAGTTTAAAGTAAACCCTCCTTTCCAATAGACCGATTTACTTCATTTTTACAACACTTCTTTCTCATGAGATACCCACGACGTATACCGCGTTTCGTTACAATGCAGCAGAAATTACGACCGGTATGAGTATATTAGTACTTTAGGTCCGGAGTCCCCCCCCTCCAAATAACCTGATTTAGTTTATTTTTACAACCAATTGTTCTCTGTTGATTACCACCATGAATATCAAGTTTCGTTGAAATGTAACAAAAATTACGGCTGGCAGTGGCAAATTGGTATTGTGGGTCCGGAGTAAACCCCCCCCCCTTTTAATGAACCGATTTAGTTTATTTTTACAACGTATTTCTCTCTTTAGATCAAAATAACGAATACCGAGTTTCGTTGAAATATAACAATAAGTACGGCTGGTATGGTCAAATTAGTGTTTTGGATCCGGGGTGTCAGGGGTCCCCCCCCCCTCCCGGTGGACCGATTTTGGTGGTTAACGAACTCGTTCAATCGTTTGCTATTTGAACGCTATATACCACGTTTCGTTAAGAAAAAACAAAAACTCTGGCCGCTATCGTGTTAACAGACACATACATATATATATATATATATATATATATATATATATATATATATATATATATATATATATATATATATAAATTTTAACGGGGGTCATTTTCGGTGTCTGCTAGGTAGGATCGATAAAGATTCGAAGAAATTTTTCAAAAATTCCGTCATGAGTACAACCTCAATAGCTACTTTCCTTTGGAGGAAAGTGCTAAAACGCGAATTTTTTAGAAAAGTCTTATATTTAAAGGGCTGTAACCTTCCTCCAAATGGACCAATCAAGTTCTTCGAGGTCTCAAAAAATTACTATTTTTAAACACTAAAAGGAAGTACCTAGGAAATAGTCGTTTATTTTGATTAACAACTTGAATAAAAATCTTATAGTGTACAATATCCTAATTCAGCGATCCCAAAAATATATAGTATACATGGTCTGGTCTCTGGGTCCGGACTTTTATTTATTTTTTTTTGTGTTAATAAACAAATTCAAAAAAATTAAAATTATAAATCTCCTATTTGTATAAATGAAAAAAAAAACCGTTAAAAATAAATAAATTAAACTATTGGAAATTATTGTCAAAAACCTTTTGCAGAAAACTGAAATTTCTCTGGGATGGATAGTAATACATATTTAATGAAAGATATTTGAAATTTTGGCACTTCAATTTGCAGTCCTGCAACTACTTAGTTGATTAATAGAATCTATCAAGATTATGAGAGCGAACACAATGACAAGTTGAATAGTGTAAGAAGGATTATTTCTAAATGGTGAAGGTATATCATTGAAAGGTTTAAGCTAATGACTCACTCATTTTAAAGAACACATATTCAGATAAGTAAGCTGTTTGGGTTGACAATGAGCACAACTAATTGAAATGATTGCGCACTTTTACTTCATTCAAATAAACATAAAGAAAAAGGCTTCATCCATACAGTCCTTCAAGTCTCTCGCACACAAACCGCAAACAAAGATTAATATTAATCCTACTAAAAATAACGTTATAATAAATTAATGACACTCAAATTAATCAAGAATCCTTGCACATTTACCTGCAAGCATATGAAGTCGAAAACGTACGCATAACGATTTTTTCGCGCGAATTTCGCTCCAAAACCCATCTTCCGGTGGACGGATTATGCTGGTTAACGAACATGACTTTTGAAATTATACGAAAGATTTTTGCACTAAATTTCATCAATATCGGACCATTTGCCTGGCAGCTACAGTGCGAACGGACAAATATGCATATATATATATATATATATATATATATATATATATATGCCAATCTCATAAGCGGGTTTCCACCCTTTGCAGGGAAGGAGAAACCTCGCTAGAGAATCATAAATTCATTTTCAAATACAGTTTTCTACTACGTCACAAAAGGTACTACATAAAGGCGGGTAGGGCTTTCAGCAAATAAAATTGTAGAATTACAAACTTTTCAATGAGTGCTTGACAAATATATTAAAAAAAAAAAAAAAGCAGTCCCGTAACAAGCCACGATAGCCCTGAGGTGCAGATACTATGGAAGTATCTGAATTTATGAAGATAAGACAATATAGGGAGATAGTGTGCATTTCAATGGTCGTTCGCACCAAGGTACCCAAGAATAAATTAATTAAAAAGGCTGGCTTGGCCTAGAGACGGTCAGGGAGGCAGAACAACCCTTGAACGAAGACACTAGAAGATAAAAATATTTAGTGCTTACTCGGGATTTGAAATTTGCCTCATGGAAATATAAAAAATGTGGTTCAATTACTTGGAGATGGTGTTTCAGGAAATTAGATTAGCTTTTCATCTTCCTCGTCGTCCACACTGATTGTGACAAGTCTGTTGGTGCAGTGTTGTCCTTCGCACAGCTTAGAACACAGGAGGCCCACCATTCTGCACCTACAGTTTCATCTGCACTCCTTGATGCATTTGCATGCAGCTAGCTTCAGAAGCTCTGCAGGTACAAGAGGCTCGAGGGTGGTGACAGGGACTAAATGACCCTTAACTCTCTTCCATTCCCGATTTCTCTGGTGGAAGTGAGTAACTGCTGAGTTTGGAAATAAGTCTTTAGGCTATGTTAGTGGGCTACAGCTTTTGTAGCAGGTATATCCTCAATGTTCCATGATACCTTGACGGCTGAAGTTACATACACTCTATATCTCACATTATTCATATTCATCGTAAAATGATCCACACCATACAATGCCACTAGAAATCTATCTCCAGCCTCTGTTACTTCCTCAGGTTTGGTGCGTGCTTTTAAAAATTTTCTATGAGGGCGCAACCGAACGTGACTACGTAAATGTGACTGTTCTCCGGAGAGCGAAAAAATTACGTTTTTTAAAAAGCTGTACCACCCTTTCTAATGGTTGAAATTTCATAGTTGAATTGTAAATTTTGTAGAAGAGTTTGTCTTCTTCAGTTTTCTCGAAAAAACGCATAGTTTTCGATATATGTATAAGAAAAAATATCCGACGTTTTTTTCAACTGAAAGCACACTTGGATCAGGAAGCAAACTTGAAATTCGGAGTCAGCGCCCGAAAAACATAAAGAACCGTTGCAAAAAGAAAATAATAATAAAAAAAATCTATATATATATTTTTAACTTTCCTGGACTACGAGGTAAACAAGCATTAATGGATGAGAATACATCTTCAGAAAAATTAACTGAAATGCAGCGATTAACACTTAATGTTGCTCGGTACAACATGGAAGTAGAAATAGAGGAGTACGGGAGCACTAACCTCCCTCAAAAGGAAACTGAGAAGGAAAACTAGGATGTTGAGGAAGATGAGCTAAGAAACCCGTTAGCATTCCATGGCCTGCCCGAAGAAAGGCTTCCTTCTAGCAGGTCAGCCTCGTGCCAAGGACTCGGGCAAGCTTTGAAGTTCATCAGCCTAGTAATTCAAGGACAGTGGGACAGATTGTTCTTCCTCGGAGAACTTGCACTTAATGAGGAGGGCCCTGAAGAGGCATGAAAAAGTATACCAAACATAGGCGAAAAAATAGCTTTACTTTAGCTTTAGATACGGATAAATGAAGATATTTATGAAAACAATAGTACTATTATTATTATTTTTTTTTTTAGTGATACGTTTATTTAACAACTGTACATTAGTTAAGTGAGTTCACAAATATGAATAATAATGTATTCAGAAATAACATTTTTGGTAGGAGCCAATCAATATTGGGACTTCCTACTTCGGAATACTTTAGTCAGTTTACTGGTCGCAAGGCCTATTTCTCTTCAGCTTTCTAGTTTTCTAGTTTTTGTTCTATGTTTTTTTGTTTTGTTTTTTTGTTGATTTGGGAAGACAGTGTTTGTGCTCTGGAATTGGGATGGAAAGACAATTTGGAATGAAAGGTTAGGAAAACGAGACTTCGCCAGTTCTTGAACGAAAGGGATTGTTGAGGTCATTATGAAGAGTTTTATTGTAAACGTAGTAAGAGTCATTAACTATTTTGCGGAGGACTTTGGATTGGAATGTGTATATTCTCTGTATGTTTGAAGTTTTAGTTGTTCCCCAGAGTTCAAGTCCGGAAGTCCAAATAGGTCGGATAATGGTTTTGTATACAATGAGTTGAGTGTAGGGCGTTTCGATGAAGCTTCCAGTAGTCGTCGTAAGAGTCCGTATCTCCTGTTCAGTTCCTGTCTTTTCAGTAGGTTGAGTAGGTTCCAAGTGAGTCTACTGTTGTCTATTAATAATCTCAGGTAGCGAACCTCGTTCGAAATGGGGAATAGTACCTATGTATAAATACAAGCACTTTTATTATGGAAGTTTATCTCTACTCCAGATGGTCCGAAATCGCGAGTTAACGAACTCTATCTATTGTATTTTTCTATGATTATCTGTTGTACCAACAGTTGTAACAAATATTTAAAAAAAAAAAAAAAAAAAAAAAAAAAAAAAAAAAAAAAAAAAAAAAAAAAAAAAAAAAAAAAAAAAAACGTATACAGTAGACTCTCCCTTATTGGAACTGGACCGGCCGGAGTCCAATATAGATTTCTGCCTGAAGGTCTGACGGTATTTTTTCTCCTAGCCGAATCCCAACCACACCTTGACTTCACCTTGAAACAGAGTTTCGCCTCCGTCGCGAAACTCATAATAAATTGAATAAATAAACAGAGTGGGTCAGCTGGCAAATTGTGATTTTTCGAAAAACAACAAAGATGTGAATATTTTTTCCGATGACAGTTAAAAAAAGATTTAAAAGGATGTCTCATTTATTTATGGCGTACCGACAAAATAAATCCCTTGAGAAATAATAATAATATATATAGATTGGTTCACTTGAAATATATTCCTATACAATAGGATAGTTACTGAGCCCACATAGTTCATTTCCTATTGATCCTTCTAAGCGGGCCAGCTCGTGCCTTAACTAGTGAAGGGGCACCCAGCCCTTCTAGTGTCTCTACACATGTAAGTATGCATGTATGTTATATATATATATATATATATATATTATATAATATATATATATATATTATATATATAATATATATAAAATATATATATATATATATATATATATATATATATATATATATATTCATACATAAAATGCGAAAGGTTAGGACACTGATCAGGATTCGCGCATGAGTTGTAATAATGATTTTAATCTTCCTGTATAATGGACACTTGCAATATCAGATATTCAGGTTTAAGAAGCTCGATTCCATTCATTTTCTGGGGCCTTCAAAGTCCCTATTACGTGTCTGATATAATAATTTGTCAATTCATATTTCCTGACTAATTAATTTAAACTTGTGATTGTGCATATTTCAATCTTTGATTCATCGCTTGAACTATTTTGATCCGAGCCTAACAAAATAGTGCTACGTGGAGTTTGAAATCCAATCGTTTGCTATTAGAAGATGTATCCTCAGTTACAAATAACAGGAAAAAGAACAAATATTGAAGACACCCTCGTATTATCAGAAATAGATAAACAATCATACCCACACGCACAAACATATATATCACGTGTCCGTCAGTTTGTCTCTCTGTTTGTTCCTTATTCCACTCCACACAGTTCGACCGATTTTGACCAAACTTGGCACACAGGTAGGTCTTCATCTGGGGAGTCATAGGATAGGTTAAAATCGTCTAGAACTCACAGTTCGGAGGTCACGGGTTCGAAACTATGAACCCAAATAGTTACAGATTTGTGTTATTAGATTTTAATATTACTTATTTGGTTTCTAATAGATTTTTGATTTTCTAGATGCAGAAAGTCGGTATAATATGGCATGCCCGGTAACAGCTATGGCGTTATGGCTGTAACATATTATTTCAAGTAAAGAGCAGGTAAAACATGTAGAGCAAAAGAAAAGATTAATGAAGAATGATGTGTAATGCATAAGTTCGGCCATCTTGTTATATATATATATATATATATATATATATATATATATATATATATATATATATATACTCATCCATTTTCGGTTTGTGCAGGTTAGGACAATAAAGCATTGACATTTTTTAAGAATTGTTCCATATTACAACTTGCAAATCTACAATACTTCTGAACACGCTAGAAAAAGCGATTTATTCCATATACACATCCATTTAGAGTGCAAGAACCTCTTTAAAGTTGCATTGCTTTGAGGACCATTGTTATTTTGAACCAAATTCATCATATCTAATAAAATAAAAAAATTTGTATTCTGTAAACTAACTTAATTGGGAAAGTAAATATGTATTTTTAAGAATATATAATTTCAGCTTTTGCTGAAGTAGCCGCGAATGGCAAATATAAAAGTAATTTGTTTTTGTTATCGTTGACAAGGTTATTATTAGTTTGCCATATAGAGGACATTTTACATTAAATTTTAATTAGTTCATAATATTTGAGGGTGTAATTACTTGAAAAGACTCCATTAGAACGAATACTTAATGAACATTTTCCTCTGTGTTATTAGCTGTCAATTGCCTTTAATATGGGCGTTATGACTAAATTATCTCGCAAATGGGTTATTGGTTGTAACAATTTTAGAGTCTTGTTGTTATATACAATTTTAATCATATTGAAATAAATTACTGCATATTCATTCTTAAAAATAATGGAATATAATTTGAATATTTAGAAATTGGAGTTATCATCAGATGAATGTATGAACGAATATTTTTATTTCTAATAACAATTGTAAAGCAAAATGTTGGTCTATTCATAATGACAAAAATAAATAGCTTCTTAATTATAAATAATGCAATAAAAGAGGATTGTATTATATAAAAAAAAGTAGTAAAAAATAAATCGTGTATATCGATTTTTTTTTAAATTCGTAGACTGACAAACAGTATACAGGAACCGCAAATTACTATACGTTTTTTCTCTGAAAACTGAATCACTCAAATTAAATTCAACACATCAAAACGAACGGATTAAGCTTTTCAGAACATTCGCAGCAAGGATCGGAAGCGGCCTAATACCAATAAACAATATATTGTCTATACAAATGCCAAGTATCGAATGTGAAAATCACCACTTTTCAGAGCAAAAAAAAACATTTATTCAATACTTTGCTTTTGGACAGTCAAATAGTCGGCAGATTTGACCTTTTGACAGTGGTTACTTTCCCCTTTCACTGATTGAACTGAGTTTGTCATTCATCTGTCCAACAGCAATCAGTATAGATTGAAAATGAAAAATGCGTTTTTTCACATTCGATACTTTGCATTTGTATCGACGATATAATTACTTATCACGAACAGGTTCCACAAACAGGTTCCACTTTCGATGAACTAAAGATAAAGATAAATAGATTTATAGATTAGATAAATAGATACTTATAAATTTACTGGTGTTCATTTTCAGTAAGATAATGTAGATTTATAGAAATGTTTAAAAAATTCTTTCGTGTATGAAATAGCTACGGAATGTGCTAAATTTATGGGACGCAACTCAACAAAAAAATTACTTTTACTATTATTACATATAAATTAAGACCAGGGGCGGGAAAAGTCATTATATAAACGTGTGAAGATAACGCAGTTTCTGTAAATTAGATTTAATAAGTATTTAAAGCTCTGAACTAAACCTCTAAAAATGTGGGATAATTAATATTTTAAGTCGAGGCCTGAAACATCAATTTAAGTTCAACAAGCCATAAATAAGCCTAGGCACCCGTTTATGCCAATTATTTTAATTGAATAACATTTGTCCTCACGTGTTCAACGTGCGGATTTTATTCATCGTCAATTCACGTGGCTTTCAACGGGATACATTAAGAATAAGGATGGGATGATCCACATCTTGCTGCTGTAATTCTGTTTCTTTCCCGTCCAACAACCTAATTGGCCCTTTGAAGAGAATAACTTCGAGGTTGAGTTTACATAACGCACCCGGATGTAATGTTTATCCCTGCATCAAAATCAAATATTTCGCTATTTTTGCCGTGACAAAGCAACATTTTAAGCCCTAAAATGGCCATCATGTAATGAAAGCGGAAATAAAAGTGCATCTCGACGTTCTTTTTCTCAATTTTGATGACTAGATATATAGATAAACTGTTTTGCCGTATACAGCTTTTACGAAACCCTCAGGGATCGTGAAACTCCTTTTTTCTTTTTTTTCTTTTTTAATTATTATAATGGCGTGTCAACCCTTAAGGTCACTAACGCCATTCCTGTGTGTGGTAATTTTCATTGTGATTTTATAATAAGTATTAATATGTATACTTTCTGATTAAATTGCTATTAATAATGCTCAATTGCTTGTAAACAAAGAAAAAATTAATATAAAAAAAATAAATAAATAAAAAAAATGGAAAATAATAAAATATAATAATAAATGTAATAAAAAAATGAAAAATAATAAAACCAAGTGAAAAGAAAAGTAATGTTAATAAACAAATATATACAAATTATAAATAGATAAAACAAACAAGCCAGCATTTTGGTTCTTTATTTTCTATCTAGATTTTGTCTATCAATTTGGCGGCCCTTAAAAATTCAAAAAGTCGTTCGACTTGGTTGGTATGATCACCTAGAATTTCATCTAAGGAGTCAGACAGTTGGTGTTGCCATTTAGTTGCTCATAGGCCCTGCAATTAGTCAAGATGTGTTTCACAGTGAGCAGCACATTGCAAGAGCTGCAAATTGAAATTGGTGGGGGGTCCTTTGACATGAAGAAGGAATGCGTGAGGTTTGTATGGCCGATTCTCATTCGGGTCAAGACTACTTCTTTTCGCCTTGTATCATTTGTAGATGTTTCCCATGGCTTAACGTTTATTTTTATCTCTCGGAGCTTGTTATCTCTCATTTCGTGCCAGACAGATTGCCATCTCATCCATATAGAGTCTTTTCCATGAGCAATCAGATCATTTTCGGAACTTTATGGAATGGCATGCCTTCTCTAATTGCTTTCCTTGCCAAGGTGTCAACTTTCTCGTTTTGATATATTCCATAATGTCCGGGAATCCATATAAAAGCCGCCCTCTGTTTCTGCAGATGTAATTCATATATTCTTTTAAATATATTTACTATCAGAGGAAGAGTTGAATATGGATCACCTATAGCAAGGAGAGCAGAAAAAGAATCTGTAAATATCTTTAAATCAGATTTCGTTGGAGAAACTCCTTCACTCGATCGAAACCCATATTTCATATTTTTCAAGTGCCGTTCTCTACAACTGAGATGTTCCAATCAACATTTATGTCTAAAAATATTTAACTTAAATTGTATTGGGCATTCGAATGATCGCCTTCCACTCAATACGATTTCGCAACCTTTTTCGAGATATTTAAGAAAGTACATGAGAAGTCAAAAAATGTTCTTGGTATCAATGTAATTCAAACGCTGCTTAAGGTCTAATAAAATTGGATTTTTTAATTAATCTATCGTTTTGGAGTACTCGAAACCTAACCCCTAGTGTTTTGAATTTTCTTCAAAACAAGCAAAGCAGATACTTCGAAAGTGATTTCACAAGAGTTCCCGCATCGAATTAAAAGTAAATACGGTCAATTTACGAATAAATAAATTATTCATATTTGTTTTTTATCGCTCTTTTTGAGAAGCATAACAACTTAGGTTGAATCAGGTACCAATAAATTTTCCTTCTGCAAGAACGAAAAGACCCTCATAACTAGACTAATTGTGCAATTCTCTGCCAAATAAATGTAGAAATTGTAGGTAATTACATCTGTTCGAAGAATCGAAATGAGGCCCCTAATGAGGGGTGTAAGTGCCAAAATTAAAAATATGGAGTTAAATATGTACAGGCAACCATAGATGAAACCCCTCTCTATTTAGTAGCAAAGAGATTTCAATAGATTAATTGATCCATTCACCACTATAAAGCAAAGAGGTGTAAGTAACAAAGTTGGAGGAAAAGGGGTATATGTTGATGAAAGGCATGGCAAAAAACATAACTATGATTCAACAAAATTTAATTCAAAAAGTACAAAATTATATGTAAAACAAGTTTTTATCAACAAAAGTTGGATTTCTTTTGGGTGGAATTTTCAAATGAATTGAACCTGAGTCATGTATATCTCAAAACTAGTTCTTTCATACTTACACCCTCTGCTTCGCGGTTCCACAAATGTCCTCTTTCGAAATGGTTCTATAAATGGAATAAACCAATGTCGAAAGAATGGGAGTCAGGCCGGGTTATATAGGAGTATAATTTGACTTTAAGAAAAAAAAAAAAAAAAAAAAAAAAAAAAAAAAAAAAAAAAAAAAAAAAAAAAAAAAAAAAAAAAAAAAAAAAAAGGCCACTCTATTATTGCAAAGGGTGTATCCTTTGAAGAAAAGGGTTCTAGTTTCCAGATTGTGCCCCAAGAATGTTAACTCTTTTTAACATTTGACATTTGGTAATGAAGCCAATATTTCGGAGAAAATACTTTTATTTTTATTCATTTTTTTATTAATCCATGATATGCTTTTTTCAATGATTATATTGCGTTGTATGAAAGTGAATAAAATTATTTATTAATTGACGATAAACCATTGTATTCAGATCAAGACAATCCTCATCATTGTTTACTTCTTCCACCTTTCTAATTATACATATTTTTTTTATATGTTCCATTCCAAACATTCTCGCTACCTGAAGGATGGTACCTTGCAATGCTATCGGTAATTGCATCCGTGGAGAAAATAATGGTGCATGAAGGAAATAATAATAATGGAAGTGAGAGAATTAATCAATTTATTTATATTCAATATTACTCCCCGTAGGAATGGGAAAGATAATTTGTTTGTTCGTGAGATCCTGTGTCTGAGCTACAAGGGGTGGATAAATGGCCTTCTGAGTCATGAATTATTGTATTATCATTGAGAATATGCCATAATAATGACAATATAAGCACTGAGGTTTTTCTAGGCTCCGTGACATTACTGTGAGAGTTTTAGAAAACAGGAAATATTCAATAATGATCATTTTAAAAAAAAAATGAAGAAAAATCTGTCTCAACTAAATGGGCGTATATAAGGGGAGGCTGAGGGGGCTGCAGCCCCCCCCCCCCCCCCGAAATTTTGATTTGATCGGTAAAAATTTCACAAAACCCTAAAAATAAATTAAATAAGATCATTTAGTTCATAAAACATATTCTATTTTGGGTGTAATAGCGTTTACAAAACTCTTCCAGGATCTAAATTGTTAGTATTCCATACACCGGAAATGGGCTCACCCCCCTCCCCGAAATTCGAAATTATTTTCTATATACGCCCATGCTAACCTAAGAAAGTATTGGTTTTCTTTTCAAATCAAAGTAATGTATTAAGATGTTACGGATGTCGTAACGAAAGAGGGAGATGACGACGAAAATACAATCTGCCAAAATGTACGCAGATAATCTCTTAAAAACTCGGGGGAGGGGGAGGGGGCAAAAACTTCTGTTTTTAAAAAAGAAAAAAATACAATACATTCTTTGCAGGTACAGGAATAATACAAAGCAGACTTTTATATATTTAGGTAAAAATCGCATCTTATTTTTTCATTTCGAATTTGCAAATCATCACCGTCAATTGATAAGAACTAAATAACTAATCCAAAAATTCAGCAAGATGTGTACGACGTTTTATCAAATTGATCGCAATTTAGCGTCTGAGTATATTAGGCCATATTTAGGTCTTGCTGACTCAAAATATGCTTACAAAGGGATTCACCGAGGTTCATAATTGGGACAAATATTTTCAGCCCCGATTGTTTGCTTCAAATAAGTTATTTATAATTTGTCGCCGATCAGAGGAAAATATTATTTTGAGGCCAGGTATACTGGTCTGAATTATTTTACTCGAGATGGAATTCCTATCAAATTGAAATGTATATAAAGGCCTGATGCACACAGAAGAAACTGGTTTCATGAAACTTTAGTTCTGATAGATAGAAAACAATAGGTTGGTGCACACGGAGTTTCAAGATACTTTAGTTTCATGAAACCTAGTTTCATGAAATTCATTAAATCGGTTTTATGAAACCCGGTTACGTGAAATTCGTTAAATCGGTTTCCTATTGCTTCAGTTTCCCGTTTCATCAGTGGATCTACTAGCTCTAATAAGCGATCAAAAACTGGCTTCGACATCCTAAAAAAATACTTAATAAATTTATCAAGATCTCTGTTTTAGTTCGCGAGCTACAACAAAACAGCTGTGTTGCCGACCCCTAATCATCGGGTGAACCCAGAACTTGCGGTTTTTTATTTTTATTTTTTACCCACCACAACTCAATTGCATCGTCGTCTGAATCAATCCCGAAACCGATGGAAACCAGTTTATTCTGTGTGCACGCTTTAATATAATAAGTTTCATGGAACCAGTTTCTTCGGTGTGCACCGGGCCTAAGGATTATGAAATATGGAATATAATATATGGGCTGTCGGTAGATCTAGAGGACGGGTGCTATCCTTTTCTTAGTTCATACAAGTAAAATCGCGCCATACAGCTCATGAATCGCACCGTGGGGTCTCGCTTTCTAAGATGCCATATATTGCATATAATCCTGAATTACCTAGCGTATCATTAAGGCCGCTTGTTAATCTTTCTGCGATGAAAAAAAAATACCTTGTCTCAAAAACGCCATTTGTTAAACATAGGGTGCTCAGTGGCTTTACGTCCGAATTGCACACTGTGTTAAACATGTCGTACCTCATATACTCAACGTTTCTAACATGCTGTGACTCGACCTCACAATGCCTAAAGCGTATCCCCTCTTGATCATAGCGCTTCCCAAACATATAGTGCCAAACAAACTAATTCCCAAACAAACCACGTCCTCATCGCACTTCATCTAATATCACCCCGTATAAAAATAAGGTCCCTCAATCGTAACGTGTTAGCGAGAGAGAGAGAGAGCGGGCGAGAGCCTGGGAGAGAGATGCAACAAGTGTTGAGGATCGATGAGAGAGAGGGCGAGGCAGACAGCGACGAGACGGGGGCGGCAAGGGTATCGACCGAGTCGGAGGGCCAATGAAATCCACCGCCGAGAGGTGGCCTGACTCTCTCTCATTGGCTGAGAGGAATCGTACGATCTGTCGGCGGCAACTAGGCCAAGCCCTTTCTCTCCCGCGCCGGGGGTTTTTACTGAACAGCTTGGCTCCAGATCCGACTTGCAGAAGGCAATCCAGCCATAGATCGATGGTACGAGGGGGGAAATATTATGTGAAATGCAGACAACCGGGGAATATCACTTATATTTAGTTTTTTTTTTCATAGGCAACTTTCCCTAGCTTTCTGAAACATTTTTCCCATCGAGGGAAACAACTACAAAGATCAGAGAGAGGTGGGGCACAAATTTACTATATATTAGTCAAATACTAACCTATCATCGCTCAGCCCAAGCCACCATCACTACCACCAAAGATAGGGATTTTTTTATACTTCAATTTTTAAATATTTTTAGAGGGGTTTGAATTTTTAGTTGGTTTTAAAGAGAGCATACAAGCCTAGGTAGCATGCGTTGCTAAGACGATAACTGGTCAGCTGTTACCGTACTATATCTATTCCATAATGTTGATTTATATTTTTATATCAACTATGATGGCAGACCTTGAATTACTTGAAATAAACTGTGATTTTGTCCCTTGTAGAGTTTCCGCAAACCTGGTGATGGTCCACCCGAGCTAATAATATTCCGAACCCTTGCACAGCCTCCTCACCCATCAGCATCCCCAGTCAGAACACTTCTTGGTAATGCTCGCAAATGCAATGGGTGTTTCAAAATGACATCTGAGAACATAAATTTTTAAATTTTACATTTATTATTGACAACGAATTTTAACCTGTACTGGTACAACTCCTGTTACTGGTAACCTATCGATAACGAGTTATTTCTAGGTTATCTGTTTGTTGATACTGTTCCGGATCGCCCCAGTGTCAAGAAACATTATACTTTGATTACTTATCAATTGATGAATAAAATATAGTTTGACGGAAACCGTGCTATAATAAACTGTAAAAACATTATATAATAGCGTTAATTTTGATGATACATTTTTTGATTCAATAAAATAACTAATTATCTGCCGCGATGAAGCACGGATATTCAGCTAGTAAATAGATAAAAAAAACCAGCAAGATTGTCCATGCACTCGTTCTTCGGTTGTATAAAATGAATGTGAAATTGAGAATACAGCGGCGCCAAAAATCAACTAAGAATGTCGCCAAACCATTCAAAAGTCTATTACTCTATATGCGTTAATCCATAGAAGAACCAAATGGGAGAGAGAGCTTTCCTCATTGAATATTGTTACAAATAAGCAGATGGTTTGATTTAATTTAAAATTAAATAAACATTCGGTCTAAGAAATCGGTGACTTGGTTCCAGAACCAGACAGAGATAGATCTGTCGTGGTAGTATATTTCACTACTTTTTCAAGATACGCCAACAATACCATCATACAGACAGAGTTTTATTATTTTTTTCCCTGTGTACCAGTGTTTAAGCTCTTAATATTTCATAGAATTCGACATCCATATTTAGAACCGTTTGAGTTTCGCCCTTTTTCAAACACATCTACATATTAAAAAAAAATATTCAATGATCAGGAAGACTATTTTACCACTTTGTACATATATTTTCCTCAAATCTTCAGAGACAATGAATATATTTCTTAGAGGCACTCAACAAGCTCTCAGTCAAAGCAAATATCCGATCCATTTATTTATAGTAGTGTCTAAAAGAAAATGTATTGGTCATGGGTTTTGACCTTGGGCTAACTTGAAATTATTAAAGTAATATATATAGCTTATTGATATTCTAGATAATGGGCAAAAAAGACGATAGCTAATACTTTCATCAAGGACAGAAAAGAAACATAACGTATATTATGTCCTGCATAAAGCAAGAATGTTAAAATTATTGACAGCAACTACGTACGACAGTACTTCACTATAATGATTTCACTTCAGTCTATTTTTTTTTTTTTTTTAATGAAATTTAAAAAAAAGTCTCATAATGTTGTTTCCATGGACGCTTCTATCATGTTCACATTGAACTTCGGCCTCCTTGACCATCCCGAGGCCTACCCAGCCTTTAATTAATTTATTAATGAGAACCTGCGAAGAGGAAAACCAGGCGGTCAGCATATTACTGACCACTATATCTCCCTAGTGTGCCGAATTGTCAAGAACCTCATACCTCTTCAGTATCTGTCCCTATTTTATATATATATATATATATATATATGCTTATTAACAGAGCCAAAATGAAATGGGGCTCATTTTCGGTATCTATTGGGTAAAATCGGTGATCGATGAATATTTGGAGAATTTTTTCAATAAAGATTTTATAATTTCAATCATCCTCGGTAGCTACCTTTTTTCTGAATGTGCTAACACAGATTTTTGTATAAAAAATATTTTGATCAATATTGATCTGTAATGTATAAACCCCCGTTAATAATTATTAATTATAATTAAATTAATAATTATTATGAAGTCTAGCCAGAAGTCTCTAACATCTAATCAAATCCAGTAGAACGCGTCTTATCTCTTGTGTGGAAACGACTCAAAAACTCAGCAAAAAAATTTGGCCGATCCTCATATGTTTGCGCACTTTTCCATCTCCCTTGGATCAACGAAAGTGTATTTGAAGGTCACTGTGGTGTATATGTAACACAAGTTATATAAGTTATATTCATGTATTCTTTCCAGCAATCAGATAAAACTACACTCGCTAGATGATTCCATCTTCCCACAACTTCCACCATTGTGGATTCTGATCTAACGTTAAACATATTTACACTCAGAAAACCCCTTTCGGAAAAGAAAGCGATGATACTCTAATAGAGATGTGCCTTAGACAATACAAATGTCTAGAGAGAAGCGATGAAGTGATGAAGAGTTTGAAATTTCCATGAGGTTAATATTCTTATTACATCTAATAATGTTTGACTTTATATAAAAATACTCCACAGTTATCTTGCATTTTCCACAAAAGTATAGTCATAGGCTAGGTTAAAATCGTCTAGGGCTGACAGTTCGGAGATCACGGGTTCGAAATTGTGAACCCGAACAGTTACAGATTTGCGATATTATATTTTAATATTACTTATTTGGTTTCCAAATTATTTTTGCTTTTCTAGATGCAGAAAGTAGGTAAAGAATGGCACACCGATTATCAGCTAGTATATATATATATATATATATATATATATATATATATATATATATATATATATATATATATATATATATATATATTAACATTAATCTATTCTTTTAAAAATGAAATGTGATGTAAACTAATTTCAAAAATAATTATTGCTCTATCAATTATGCCTGCAAAGGTCGTGATTTGTCTATTTTAATTTACTTTTATCTGCTATTGTGAACTGCTGAAACTTTTTTATAATTGCATCATCGAATTTTCAGAAATTCTGGATGTTCTATGTTGTTTATTTAGAAAGTGGATTTGATAATACTATCTAATGAGGTGTATAATGAAGGCGGGGGTGGACAGTTTACTAATTACCAGCAAATAGCTGGGAAGGTCGGAGCGAGCGTGTCGTGAGACCTTGTTTCTCGATTCGGCGAGGCCTTGGCCTCACAAATCCCGGCTCGCTCAATGGGCAATTTAAATTTGCTACTACGGCCTTCGGGCGTAGACTGTAATCCGTAGAGGACGAGAAAATTAGTTTAACGAATATTTTCATAAAAACTAAGTAAGTACAAAGTAATGCAGTAGACCAGCAGACGCATATTGTTCGACTTTACTATTCATACGATATCAAGGGGAAATTTACTAATCCAAAAATAATGAAAGGAAATAAATTCTCAACATGAATAAGAAATAAAAAGGCTGAAAAAACCTTACCCTAAGGAAAGGGGGCCCACACCAACAGCCAGTACCAGCAATGTCCATGTGTTGATAAATCAATTTTATAATTAAGCAAAAACATACGAAACAATCCAGAATTTGGTAGTATTTAATGTGTATGTGTATATATATATATATATATATATATATATATATATATATATATATATATATACATATAAATATATTATTTTTGAGGTTCCTTCGCTGGGGAGAATTATTGGTGTTTGTAAGGCATTCTCTAGCGGTCTGATGTTTAGGTGATGTTTTGCAGTAATCCCATTCTGCTTTATAAAATATAATAGTATCAAAAAAATAAATAAATAGATATAATTTTATAGTGAACAACAAATAAATTTATATTATTGACTTAAGTTGTTCATGTTCTTAATGGCAATTTTTTCTTGTAAGAAAATGTCTGAAGCTGTTATTATCCTTGCTCTTACGTATTGCAGCATTAATATCATTTTCTGAAAAAGGAGAACTTCTGCCTATATATTTAGTTCTCTTGAGTAAGTAGAATTTATGATTTATGCTACCTTGATTGTAGCTTAAGAGGATTTATTATAATTAATTGTTTCTCTATATTATAACCTAAGCTCATTATATTGCCGTAACCTAATTATTGCTTACGTTCTTTTAAAAAAAGTGACATTGTAAAATTACTGAGAATTGAATTATAGCTTTAGATTGAATTTCATATCCATTAAGTTTAATCCGCTGTATTTAACTGGGAAGTGTACTGATATGATAAATCGAAATATCATTATTAAAAGTCATAAAAAAAGTAAAAATTAGTAAAAGTCAGTTTAAATAATAATGGAATATGTAAGTTTGCAATAAAGGATTTATTTATTTGTTTTTGTTTTTTTTAGGCATAACGGAGCACCCTTTTCTTATCTTTGATAAGGGCAAGCCAACAAATCGTACTCAGAAATAATAAATTATTCACATATCCTAGATCAGATGTGGGCAACAACCTGCCCGTGGGACGAATCCGGCCCTCGGTAAGATTTGATCTGGCCCGAGAGGCATTTCGGGGTCTTGTTGAGAACAGGCCCGCCAGTGATTTTATAATGATATTTAGTAACTGTTACTATGTAATTTGATACCATCACAGAATTTGATACCATTTACAGAAATAAAAACACATGTTTAAATACTATTTAATTTAGTATTGTTTGTGTATCTGTGGTTATAAAAGTATTGAACTATGAATATTTTTGATGTTTACGATTTATGCAAAGAAGAGCAACGAGCCAGGATTTTCTTTGTCGAAAGAGGAATTCTACCCAAGGAAAGATATTGTAAAAAAGGCCACATTATGATATTTTACGAAGAAAGGAAAAAATATAGATGCAACAAAAGAGAATGTCGGTTTGAATGTGGCGTGTATAAGGGTACGTGGCTATGTGACAGCAAGTTACCGTTAAGTATTAAAAGTATGATAATGTTTTAGGTTATGTGTAAAAAGTTACTTGGAGGAACTGATTAAAAGTATGATAATGTTTTTGGTTATGTGTAAAAAGTTTTTATTAAATAAATCATATGTTCCTTTAACCCATATTTTTTTATTTCTCAATAAGTAACTGTTACTAGATAAAATCACTGGCGGGCCTGTTCTAAACAAGACCCGCATTTCGAAAAACCCGATTAAGAAAACAATATTACTCACACTCACTCCAAATTAGAAAGATCGAGTGAGATGGGGTTTGCCGCTTGCTCTTGCAGAATCAAGTGAGCGAGCAAGCCGTGTGTCCCATTGATTTCGTTTTGCTATTTAACTTTCGTAGTTTGTAATAATTCCAAATTTTACTACGTTATTATAATTTTGTACCTATTTTTTTCATTTCATTTTGTTATTTAAATAAATTATATTATACAATAAAATTGTCGTATTATTTCATGCCTGATATCTATCGCTAGAAATTAAGAATACTACTTTAAAAACTGATTTTATTTTAAACCATCTAGGCGGCCAGCGAAAGTATTTTCTCACTAAAGTTCGGCCCACAACATGTCAAGGGTTGCCCATGCCTGTCCTAGATAAAACACAAAAGTAAATGTGCCAAATATTATATTTCAACTTTATTCTTATTATACGGAGACCCGATGGCCGTGAGGGTTAAGGCGTGAGCACTTAACACTCCGTGCCAAAGGTCGTGGGTTCGATTCCCACTAGGGGTGGTGGCTTTTCTTTCGAAAAAAAGAAAAGGCATCACCCCTATCCTGGCTAGAAAAGGGTGGTAACCTATAGATAACCCGTCCTAAAATTCGTAGTTAATAATAAATGGACGTTAAAATTTAAATAAATTTATTCTTATTATACCATTCTTTACAAAAGTACGCTACAGAACACTGCGTTGAGGTGTTGCCGCAGATGAAACTTCCTACGAACTAATGGATTGTTGGGATTCGACTAAAGAACGATAGCAGATCTCGGGTTGCATCTATTCGAACGTTTCTCCATTTTCTCTTTGGCTGCCTTCTGAACCAACAATGCCAGGAGTGGGAGAGCGGATCAAAACAGGAAGTCCATATACCATGACATATACATATAAACGCCAAATCTCGTAATAACAATAATGACAATAACTTACTTTTTATTCTTTATGTATTTTATTAAATTTGCTTTTTAGGCAAGGCGGTTTTTAACCAATATACATACTTTTATTTTTATAGATTCCAACATCATTGTTTTTTTAAGCTCTTCTGGATATTACCGAGTCCATTTGATACTAACCATCGTTTTACCAGGTATTCTGCAAGCGTCCTTAGGGTGACTCCAGAAGAAGCCTTGTAAGGCAAGATTGAACAAAAATGTACTTCTTAAAAGAAACTCTTGCGTTATTAAATGAAATAAAAGTGGCAACAAAATACAGAATAGGAGATCCTTTGGCTAAGCGTGTTAAGGCGTGAGCACTCCGTCGTGGGTGGTGGTTTGGATTCCCACTTGGGATAGTGGCTTTTCGTTCCAAAAAAACGAAAGGCATCAGAACTATCCTGCTTGAATGAGGGGACCTCTAGATAACCCTTCCTAAAATCGGCGTTATAAATAAGTGAACGTTGAATTTTAAATAAATAATAATGAATTTCAATATGCTAGGATCTATAGATTTTATAATTTTCCCAATAAATTTATATTTTAATGTTTACGAAGTATTTGATCTGATTTGGTGCAAGGAAATGATCAGCTTCAGTCGAGGGACATAAATATTTGATTTCTGCACTTCATGACATATTCTTCAGTGGAGAATGTATATTTACGATGTAAAAAGCAGATTGTAATACGGGAATGGCTTTATGACTTATGATATCATTGAGTTTCTTTTAAAACAACACGAGCCAATATTCTAAATAAACGAATGTGCAAAAAAATAATTTAGAATTCCAAAGAACAATGTAAAACAATTTTAAACTCCTGGCACGCCTTCTTCTTATGCCTCAAATAAAGCCTAACCAATCCTTATATTAAAAGAAGATCTATATCTATTAGAAGCGAAAGAGGAAGAAAAAATAAGAATAAAAATACTGGAGGCCCGGTGGCCGTGAGAGTTCAGGCCTGACCACTTAACACTCCGCGACCATTCAAAAACTTACTGAATTCTCTGGTCATGGGTTCGATTCCCACTATGAACATGTGAAACAACACTCTCATCAATCATTCATTTCATTAATAATTTGTTTTTTTTCTTTTTTCAGCTTTCATGAAACATAATCCATTAAGGACTCAAGAATATTTTCGGAGGATATAAGAATGTCTTAAAAATATTTGATATTATGCATCAATCACAACTATTTGTTTTCAAGGACCGAATTCTATTTTATTGGCACATTTTGTTTTCTTCCAATAAATTGAAGGTAAACAACAATTTTACGAAGATCCGATGATTTCTCCTGACTAGGAATAAATATCGTTGTTAATTTATATAACTATTCGGGTGATAGAACTTCTTGAAACAACAACTAAAATAAAGAGATAGAGATAGGTAGTGGCTTTTCCTTCGAAAAATAAAAAGGCATTAGTTCTAACTTTCCTAGAAAAGGGTGGTAACCTAAATACAGGAATCTGTTATGCCCTCATTCACGGTGAATCTTTTATTTTATTTTTAAAAAAATAACAGTCTCTGAATCATGCTGACGAAAAAATTACAGTATATTATGTGCTATTTTTTAATATTATCTTCAATTTTAAAAGTAATTTCACATGATCATAAAAGCTTTGAACAAAAATAAAATAACTTACTTAGCTTCTGTGAATTAATGAAATCATTTAAATTTAAATAAAATGCAACTGGTGAATATTAAGTTTAATTTGTAGAATGAACAAAAACAAATACTTCTAATCTCTGACCGACACTTAGCTTCAATAATCTTTATGTCATTCTATTTTACAATTTTAAACTTTTGGTGCTGTTTTTATGGTTAGTTTTATAGTCTCTGAATAGTGGAGTAAGATAGAAGGCGTTCACGAAAGCGAGAACTGTTCCCAAACAAAAACCTGCACATACATCTGACCAGTGATGTTTGCTGTCAGTGATTCTGGTAATGGATGTGATGACGCATAGAACTATCATGATGAGTTGAAGGATGTGTTTGAAGACCTTCGGTTCCTTCTGGTTCATCCTCGCTTCAAGGTATATCGACAGGTAAAACGCAGTAAACGCAGACAAGGAAGCATGACCAGATGGAAAACTCATTCTAGCTTCTTTGATGCTGTGCAGATCTCTGTTGGTGCAGGAATACTGGTCGCTATTGACATATTTCAGGATTTTAGTGTTTCTCCTGCATTTAGGTCTTGGATCGCAAATCTCCATGAAGTATGGCCTAAGTCTGCCTGCCCATACTTTAATAATAAGGGTAAGAAACTCGGAGATCAAAGCGCCAAAACTGAACTCACCTAGATCATAATAAACCTCCAGAGCAAGAGACGGGACTTCCCAAAAAAGAAGTTTACCTTTGGACTTATCTTCAGCCCTGTCCTGGCTAAAATATCGGCAAACCGATATCATCATCAATGGAATCAATGTACAGGAGAAATAAAGCACTTCACTGGGGACTGTTGAGTAACGATAGGGGTACCGTAAAGACAAATCTTCACAAAAATATCCTACCTTATGTGGTATACTAAAAATATTCATATACAATGTTATAATTCCAATAAAAAATGAAGCCAAAATGTATTCATTTTTCTTCAAAAAGAGTTGTGTTTCATTTCCTATGGTTGGTATATTTCTCAGGAATTCAATAGTGGTCTTCATATTCAAGCAAAGTGAACAAAATGACGAGATTTTATTTCATCTTCAGGCCAATGTCAATCAATTCCGTTCTATTAGCTTGATTCAGATTTGAAAAAATAAACTATAGGTTATACTGGTTAAACTTCCAAAGCTGTTCAAATCATATGATTTTCCTAATAACTTCCTAATTGATTCGATCCATGCAAAAAGAGCTTTAGTTTCTTCCCATCATGATTTAGTGATGGATTCGTTGTTCCTGAAGGTTCCTATGAGAGTTAACTACACATTTCTTTGTTAGAAGCACTCCAATCCAATACATAGTTTCCATAGAAACACAGTCCTAATTTTATTATTCCAAGCAGAAAAAGCTTCAGTCTAGTTTTCTCGAAACTACTGATTTTGGACTGAAGCCCGTTTTGCATGGATCGATTCAATTAAAGTAAACGTTTTATTTTTAGATTTAACGCCAATTTATTATGAACTACGAATTTTAAGACGGGTTATCTATAATTTACCACCCTTTTCTAGCCAGGATAGGGGGGGGGTTACCACCACCCCTAGTGGAAATCGAACCCACAACCTTTGGCACGGAGTGTTAAGTACTCCCTCACGGCCATCGGGTTAAACGTTTTTAAGGAGGCCTGGGGGTCGTGAGTTCTAAGGTGTATGCACTCCGCACCTAAGGTCGTGGGTTCAATTCAGACTAGGGATGGCGGATTTCGTTCCGAAAAAAGGAAAAGCTCCAACCCCGTCCTGGACAGGAAAGGGTGGAAACCTATAGATAACCCGTCCTAAAATTCGTTGTTAATAATAAATGGACGTTAAAATTTAAGTAAATGAATGATTTAACGTCCACTAATACATAATGCTTACCCAGGGTTTAAAATGGAAAGTTTGGAATTTCAACTTTTTATATTTGACTTCCAATGGAGCGAATGCAATACTTTCCACACAACGCCATTTTGCCTGAACAAGGTGGTCTTGTCGAAATATTACCTTTTTCAGTAGGTTGTTTAAATGTATTAGGCTCTCAAATGATGATGACTACTTGTTACAATCTCTAAAACGATTATGAGATACTTATGAAAATTTGGACATCTGGTGCGTCCAAACCCGACGAAGCACCCCAAAAACTAAACAAACAACAACTTATGAAAATCCCCAATCTCAACGTGTCTCCTTGTAAACAATTTTTCCCTGTATAACTTACTCTACTTCAAACGTAAACAAAATAAAATTATATTTGTTTGCATGAATCGTAACTGTATTCAAAAAACGTTAGAAATAACTAGACCAATGCATGGCTTGTGACGTAAAGACGATCTCTATAATCACCTAATCTTCACTCGATTAATCCGGTAGTCAAAACAGAGGCGCTATAAGAATCCGAAAGAACTAATTGATCTTTCCTGCCAAGAACCGATTAAATTATAATCTACGATGGAAGAAATCCAAAAACAGTGACAAGACATTGTCTAACCTTTGCTTCACAAGTTCCTTCACGCTACGATGTTTCTAATGTTGCAAAAGGTAACAGTTTCAAAAGAATCAGGCCTGGAATCGGAATCACGCTTACGGTACCATCACTAGAGTAGAGCTGCAAATCATAACCAGAAAAAGATAGAAAAACATTTAGCTATCTCAAATCGTCACGAAAGTCGTCTAATGTAAATGAATTGATAATTTATCAATGTTAATCGGATACATTTTTGTTTTGGAAAGGGGTTTTTTATTTGTTTTGTATTTTTAGAAGACTGTTTATTGGTATGTTTTAAATTCTTAGAGATGCAAATTAATGATATTGCGACATATTATATTTGCAAATTAATGAAAATAAACAAAGGTGATGATTAAAAAAAATCTGGAATAGTCGAGGATTTATTTTTTTCTCTACTCAAAGTTGAGATCATAATCAGGAAGACATTAAGATTCATCTTCGAGTATTTTATTTTTTTTATTTTTTATTTATATTTAATACTTATCGAGATTGAGGTAACGTCCTGCAGCCCGCTCGAGGCTTGCTGCTGTATTGCTTTCACTCGAGGTTTATTGAGAACATTGTGCAGGTCAGGAAACACCCAGATGCTTATGAGCGGCTGTCTGGTCGGGTTTCCAGCCATTGCTTACACGAATGAGTGTATTCTTTAGCAATACCTACAGCGTGGCTACAGCTGCCTGCTAGATAAATAATTATGGTGTACGCCTTGAAGTAATTAACTTCCAAGAAATATATTGGATTATACGATCGTATAAAATGGCAAATTACTACTCTTAATATGGTATTTTATGTAAAAAAATGAGAAATTCCACTAAAGAAAATAAACATACTTCATTTATTGCAAAAATTTAACAAGCAACAAATATTTATACACAGCTTTAGCAAGAATGTTTTAATATCCTAGTATACTTTAATGAATACACTAAACTATGTTTAAGTGTTTTTTGTGGAGATCCAGTGGTCTTTTGTGTTGGGGTGTGAGTACTTAACACTCAGTCCCAAGGGTCTTGGTTTCGATTCCCACTAGAGGTGGTGGCTTTTCTTTGCAAAAAAGAATAAGCATCAGCCCTATCCTGGCCAGAAAAGGGTGGTGGAGCTATAGATAACCTGTCCTAAAATTCTGAGTCAATTATAATGGATGTTTAAATTTGAATTAATTAATTAGTGTATAAATACTATTTCTTATTTTCAATAAAATATTTAAAATGAAGGATGTTTGGCGAAACAAAAGTGATCCAGTGTGTGAATTCTGCTGATTAACGAAGAAATCCTTTATTTATAGATCAAGTTTTTTTGTTTGCAATGTTATCAAAATCGTATCATTTTTTCGGGGCAGCCAGAGAGCAAACTATATATATATATATATCAGTCCCGTAACAGGCCACGAGGGCCCTGAGCGGCAGATACTATAAAGGTGTCTGATTCATGACCAAACGGCACACTAGGGAGATAGTGTGGTCAGTACAATGCTCCGCCCGCCCGATTTCCCCCTTGGCTGCTTCGACTGCTAGAGTCATTAGCACCGAAGGTACCCATTATTCAGGGAGGCAGAATTCAACCCATGAACAAAGACACTAGAAGAAAAAATCGCTGGTTCGGGATTTGAACTCAGGTCCTCCAACTTATTAGTCCAGTGCTCTACCACCATATATATATATAAAAGGGCATTTCCAGTCTGAACTTCTGGAAAGCGTAAGTAAGTATCTCAAAATCGTTTTAGAGATTGTAACAAGTAGTCATCATCATTTGAGAGCTTAATACATTTAAACAACCTACTGAAAAAGGTCGACAAGACCACCTTTTTCAAAGAAATTGGCGCTTGAAGTCTAGGAAATATTGGTTTCGCTCCATTAAAAGTCAAATATAAAAAGTTGATATTCCAAACTTTCCACTTCACACCCTGGGTAAGCATTAGATGGACGTGCACTAAGATGACACGGTTTCACTGTCCAAGACATAGGTTACTATTTATTAGTTTAAGTATAATATGTGACTGTAATAGGATGAACTATAACAAAGAGAACAAAATGTTACCAGTCCAGGCAACGAATGCTTGATAACAGCTATAGGTGGAATTTTTGGAAGACAATTTTTGACTTCGTAACTTTGTTTGGGCTGGATAGGAGGTGAACATATCAAAAGTCCTCGCCCCTAGCCTTTAAGCCGGGGGGGAGGGGGGTTTAGAAGGCCCCATTTTTCGGGTTTTCACTTATATCTCGGAAACACTGCGTCCTAGCGACATGACTATTCTATAACAAATGAAAGCTGATTTAATTTCCTACAAGTTCTATTCAATAAAGTTTTTCGATATATCTTTAGTTTTCGAAATATCCGCTCTTGAAAGTCTGTCATTTTGGGGAAAAACACTTTTGCCGCATATTTTTTCCCCGTTTTGACCGGATAACTCTTCAACGATGGACCAAAATAATAAATAACGGTTATAGGGTTGTAGAGTATTGCATTCCCTTCAATAATATATAGTACTTTGCTATTTTATGTATTTTCCTTCAAACGTAAAAATAATATCAGTGTTCATTGTGAAATCTGATATGTAGCGACTAACAGCCCAGGAAACTAAGAGTTATAGGTGGAAATGTTTGGAACACAATTTTTAACTTCATAACTTTGTTTCGGCAAGTTAGGTGGTCAACATATCAAAAGTCCTCACCCGTTGCCTTTGAGCCAGGGGGAGGGGGGTTTAGAAGGTCCCATTTTTCGGGTTTTCACTTATATCTCGGAAACCCTGCGTCCTAGCGACATGACCATTCTATAACAAATGAAAGCTTATTAAATGTCCTACAAGTTCTAGTCAATGAAGTTTTTCGAGATATCTTTAGTTTTCAAAATATCCGCTCTTGAAAGTCTGTCATTTTGGGAAAAAACACACTTTTTTCTATTCTCGACCGGATATCTCTTCAACGATGGACCCAAAAAATAAATGTCGGTTATGGGGTTGTAGAGCATTCCATTCGCTCCAATAATATACATAACTTTACTATTTTATGTATTTTCCTTCAACTGTGAAAACAGTTTTAGTGTTCATTGTGATATCTTGCAACAACTTCGACCAATGAACCGTTCAATTTCTCACCATTTCCAGTCATTGTATTGTCCAAAATATACTCCATTATGTAAATATAGGTAGTACTGGAAGTATAAGTAGTACGAAATATATAATTTTTGGGCCTCTGACCAGTTGTTCACACTCAATTATATAACATCTTGACCATTATATTGGCAATGGTTTTGTTAAGACCAAGTGAGTGCGTATATAACGTTTGAAAGAAAATTCATAAAATAGTATTGTAATATATATTATTGAAGCTAATGGAATGCTCTACAACCCCATAACCGACATTTATTTTTTGGGTGCATCGTTGAAGAGATATCCCGTCGAGAATAGAAAAAAGTGTGTTTTTTCCCAAAATGACAGACTTTCAAGAGCGGATATTTTGAGAACTAAAGATATCTCGAAAAACGTCATTGAATAGAACTTGTAGGAAATTTAATAAGCTTTCATTTGTTATAGAATGGTCATGTCGCTAGGACGCAGGGTTTCCGAGATATAAGTGAAAACCCGAAAAATGGGACCTTCTAACCCCCCCCCCCCCCCGGCTTATAGGCTAGGGGCGAGGACTTTTGATATGTTCACCTCCTATCCAGCCCAAACAAAGTTACGAAGTCAAAAATTGTGTTCCAAAAATTTCCATCTATAACTGTTCGTTGCCTGGACTGTACCTGCAATCTATGAAACGCCAATCTGACATCTAGGTTACCGAGGAAACCTAGCGTTATACAGCAGTCTTCTCCCACTCCAAGGCAGACCTAGCCTGTTGTTTTGCTTAAAGAGAATTATACTCATATTCATAATAAGGCTGGAACTCTTACATTTAAACTGTAAAGCTTCAGCACTCAAATATATATTGTAATTATTACATTTTGTATCAGGCAATCAGTGTATAAGGCATATAATGCATATATTTTAAAGATTAGTTTAAAATCTTAAACCTGTAACAATATACAAGAATTTCAATTATATATATCAAAGGTAGCCTGGTGAGCCTAAGAGCTTAGGCGTGAGCACTCCACACCGATGGTCGTGGGTTCGATTACCACTAGGAGTATTAGCTCTTCTTTGGCAAAAAAAAAGAATAGGGCTTTAGCTCATTCCTGGCTAGAAAGGTTTATAACCTATTGATATCGTCTCCTATTATTCCGTGTCAATTACTAAGAGTTGTCCATATAAAAACAGGACAAATATGTAGATGTTGTCATCACATCGTAAATCACAACTTAAACTACTTATTATTGCACTGCCCTGCGACGACTACACATAGAACAACATTTTTGAGGAAATATATAACACAAAACTGCGATTACATATTATAAGAGAATATCCTTGTTATCAATAGCTTGGATCAATTAAATTCAATTTTCTTCTTTATATTAAATGTTTGTGCAATTTAAGATATATGCATTCAAATTAAGACCCAAAATTAAATTTAGAATATTTATTTTCATTATATTTCTATTTAAGGGAGTATTAAGGTTATGTATGATAAATCGTTATAAATATATAGTGTTTATTTTATTACTTCTTTATTATTTTTAATCAAAAGAGGAATTTATTATTAATATTATAATAATTACTTAGTAATAATTCACTATTAGAAGAGATAAGTGTATTGTTATTGTTCTGCTATTTGTAGAATCTTGAACTTGATTTTTTATATGCATAAATTCTACATATTCATATTTCAATATTGTGTATTTTTAAGTATTATATGTGTGTGTGTTATTTTCTGATGTAGCGTATAATTATTAGTCAACTATGTCGCATCCATTAACATCCACTAACACCAAATGGGCCAGATTCCTTGGCTATACGATGTTATAAGCCAATAAATACTATTCTATTCTATTCCTAGTCAATTATAAATGGACCTTAAAATTTAAATAAATAATTACAAAAACATCATATGTATATATTTACATGTACATATTTATTATATAATTAAAAATAATAATAAAAGTAATAAATTCGTAATGTTTTAATTGTATTTATCTATTTACACGTTATCAACTCTTTAAATAAATGTAAGGTTGTAAAAATTAAGGGCATTCACCCAATTGTAGGAGGTGCTATAAAAAAGTTTAATCCGGCCTTGTGTAGAGGCCACGGCTAGGCCTCCTGCAAAAATAAAATCAATTAGTTTTTTTTTTCTGGAAACTAGTTTTTCATCAGCCATTAATATTAACGATTTTTAAAGATCTGAGATCACTTCGAGATGTAAAAGATTACTTTGGGCTAAAAGTTTGACACCACATCTGAAGGCGATTTGGTTCTGGTCAGATCACTTGTTTACTTTTAATGAAGGTGCATATTAAACTAAGGCCACGTAAGTTTACAAAGGTTTTGCAATAACATTTTGATTGTTCGGTATTAGGACTGGACGAGTTATGAAGGTTGACAAGTATCCCATATATAGGGTACACTGTAGCAAAATCTCAATTAAGGATATTATTATGTTAATATGCTTAAAAAAAGCATTCCCATTACTGATTCATATATAAATATTTACGTTAGACATTTCCAGATTTCCCTTCCTGTTTACAACGGCCCCAGACTTTTCTAGGCTACATCAAAGACATTCCCGAGCCTTCAGAGTCCCATACATTTATTTATCCACCTTGCAGCAATGTTCATTATCGCAGGACTATCTGAAGGTTCCCACCCATTATCAACATACATGGGCGACATTATTGTAGAAAATATTTATATATAATATTAGCACAGTGTAGACCAGTCGACTCAAGTTTTAGAGTACCAGATTTCATAACTCGGGCGCGCACTAAAGACTTCATCTTCTAGTTTCGTATATATATCGTCCCTAACATGACAAACTGTCGAATATCCAAAATCTCGTTTTTCGGATTCGAGACTTTGCTCTTGGATTGTGGAGGATACGGCTTGGCGCAAATTGTCACAACTCTAACCCCTTTAGAATAGCCTTTAATGCCTTAAATAAAGTATCGAATGAGACCATTTTCAATATATTACTTCGTTATTGGATAGAATATGTTCGTTATCTAGTTTGCTACGATTTGCATATTCGATAGTTTGACATGGTAGGGACGATATAATGTCCGTTAGAATTATTTACGAATTATTGGTAGTCTCTTTAGTTTTCAAAATTCCTTAGATTGTTTCGTAAATTACTGTATGTCAGCACCGTTTTCACATAATTTACTTAATAAAAAACTAGATATACGTATTTAGTTTGATAAATCCATAAAGTTTTAATGCAGCCCTGTAGGCCTGATGGCGTAGGGTCGTAGGTTCGATTCCCACTAGGTGGTGGTTTTTCTTAGGAAAAAAGAAAAGGTTTCAGCCTATGTTGGCTAGAAGAGGGTGGTGACCTAGAGACAACCCGTCCTAAATGGACGTTAATATTTAAATAAATGCAGTCCTAATGATGATAATTGTTCTTTTAAGCAACAAAACCAGCTATATACAATTTTTTATCAACGAATTGTGTAATCAAGATAAATCACAACACCAAAACTACAAATTAAATTAGCAGTACAAGTTTTAATCCAGCTTATGGTGGAATTCGCTTATATAACGCAAGATCTACGTCTAGAAATTTTATTTTTATTAAACAAGTATGGAGATATAAGGTTTGGTGAGGGGTAAAATGCTGTCGACCTCCCGTAGTTAGTAACGACCTTCCTGGGAATGTCCACAAAGGAAGAGGTCTATTTGTTCTTGGCGGTCTAGAACATTCCAATTACTTCGGCTGCTCTTACATCATACCAGTAACAGCCATTTGTGGCTTCAAGAGAAAAGAAAAAAATTCAAAATGTCCTTGTTACTGAAATTACTCGAGTTGTTTGGTCGGCTATCAATCAATCGTTATTTTGCCTGAATAAGCAAAATATTCAACAACAGGAAGTCAACATTCAGAAAAACAATAATTTGGCTCCCAATTATTTCTACAGTACGAAAAATAAGATAGTTTTCATTCAATGAAATCAATCATTCTCATTTCAAGGTCATTTGTTTAAAACTTAATATTTATAATTTTCATTTGATAAAACAAAATAGTTATTGACGTTAAAATTAAAATTAATGTAAAAAATCCACATGAAAAGTATGATTTTCTAAGCAGCATCTAGATTGATGGAGGATATATCTTACTTATATACTATATATTAATTTGAGGAAAGCGAAGGGGTGAGGTGGTCTTAACTCGACTCTGTATTGGCCATTCAATACTTACCCAAGGAGGTCTAATAGCCAAAAGAGACGTACCAATATATAGAGAGTGCAACGAACTACTGACCATAAGACCAATAAATGCCGAGGACAAGAACATTTACACATACCAAAAAATGGTTAAAAAAAATTTACAAGGTAATATTATCCCTTAATGTGTCACTGAAGAAGCAAATAAAATGATGTGAACAACGACCACTTATACACTATTATTACCAAATCAGTAGAAGAAATGTCTTTGAATGTATGAAATGTTATTCCCGTTTCTGTCTATCGAGTAAGACATGTGATTTGCCAAGCAGAACAGCGCAAGGACCTTCATGCCTTGTAAATAAGGTTAGGTGCTAGTTAATGCACGGGTAGGTCCATATCCCAGCGCTGCACGGAGGAAACGTCAAGTGCTACGCTATAGTGTTCAATGTCCTTACAGAAGACCATTTCCTATGTACTTTAACAAGATTTCAAAATTTTATATATATATATATATATATATATATATATATATATATATATATATATATGTGTGTGTGTGTGTGTGTGTGTGTGCGTGTTTTTCTAAGCCTCCTGTATTCTCCCTATTGGTGTCAGATAAGAAACATATATTCGCTTGCAATCTCCCAGAAAAGTCGGTTCACAGGTTACCAGAGGTCATCAGCCTTTCGCACATTTTAATCTTGACGCCCATTGGAGCTCATTTTATCAGCTAGTTGGTTGCCTGGAATCTTATAAAACTCAAAACAAAAAGTCCGACTCGCAGGAACTGCATCATCTTAGCGCGGTTCCGTTCTTATCTCTAGACTCATTTAAAATGATTAAAATAGAAGCTGTTATTATTTTGGGTCCACATTTCTAGAAAGCATGAAGATTAGATAGTTAGCCGTCGAGGTGATAAGTAAAGATGGAATGGTTGGGATTCAGCTAAAGAAACCTCAATACGATTTTTGTTAAAAATCTATATTTAGGATGTTTTGGCTACTCATTGGTAGCCTTCGTCAGCAATGAAAGTGTCGGGAGGCAGAGGAGGACCAAAGTTGACAGTTCCATCTTTACTTTCAAGAAAGGTGTTATTTACGATCTTACCTGGATGGGTCCCCGCCCTAGGAAGGACCCCGCTAGGCATTTGAAAAGCTATATCTTGGAAATCCATATCTCTAAGATTAAATTGTTTTTCTTATTTTTCTTAACCTGATTTATTATCAAATACATTATTTAACTATAAGCAGTTAAAAAATAACAAGGAATAAAAACAGACAAAAAGAACAGTTATAAGCGAAATCAATTACTTTAAAGTTTTAAGCACTTATTTCTCCGATTGACATCGTCTAATCAAAACATTCATTAGAACCTTTTTTGTAGAGCATTTAGTAAGCTTTCTAATGGTATCCTTCCGTTTACCAAGATTCTCAACCTTTTTCGAGATATTAAGGAAAGTATACAAAGTTACCAAAACTTTTTATGTCTGTTAATAAAATATTTTATTCTAACCCTTCCTTAACTCCAAACGTAACACAAATTTCAACATATTAGTTTTAATGAAAGTAGAACATGCAGAAAATGTTTCAACTGAATCCCATGATTCTAAGTACCCAAACCAAAAAAGGTATTCAAAAACTATTTTTCCAATTTTCTCGAAAACAGTTAAAGCTATCGCCTTGAAAATGGTTTCATTCGTTTTCCTAGCCCAATAAGCCTATAAAACGAGTGCTTACTAGCTTATGAACTCAAAAACGTAAGCGTTACGATTTTTTTGCGCGAATTTCGCCCTAAACGCCATCTTCCAGTGGACGGATTTTGCTGGTTAACGAACTTGACCTTTCAAATTGGACGACGGATTTTTGTACCAAATTTCATCAAAATCGAACCTTTCGTCTTCTACCTAGAGAGCGAACAGACAAATATATATATATATATATATATATATATATATATATATATATATATATATACAAATTTGAACCACCATCATTTTCGGTCTCTAGAGGTTCTGAAACGCAAAATTTTCTAGTCGGCACTTCTGGATTGCGTCATGAGATCAACCTTATAAGCGGGGTTCCTCCCTATGGGGGAGGGAGGAACCGCGCTAAAAAGACAATTCCCTCCGCATCCTTGGGCACACCTGATTCGTACCAGGATTCGTAACAATAATTTCTTCTTTTCTTATTCCCTTTCTAGTTTATTTTTCACTTATTCCTTCCAGAGCTTTGTTAGACTCTTCTTTCAAGAGTTATCTTGTTAGTAGATACTCTATCCACATTTGAACCTTCTGGATACCTAGTAAACCATGGTAAATGTTGAAGACATTTTTGGTTTTTATAGGATTTCTTTTCACGAAATGTTCTCACAAAAACAAAATTTCCGGGGGCTGAAGCTCTCGTAGTCCCACTAATATACAATTAGTGACAGGTAAATGTCAAGGAGCGTGGTCTTTGAAACTTTGCACTATAACGTATTTTGATGCACTAAACACGAATCCGTTAAAAAAAAAAAGCTCGCTTTTCACTAGGAAAGAAGTTATGAAACATTTAAGTTCACTGTAGTGCGTGTTCTAAAAGGTAATGTAACCTACTATGTTTGTCAACATGCGCATGCGCGGGTATGGAAAAGTTCGTAATAAGGATGTCTAATTGAAATTTACCATCAATTATTTCAATTTATCACCACTTATTTATTTCAAAAATATTTTTTTTAAATAATAAACCATTCTTTAAATTTTTTTTTTTGCTGTTGACAAATATTATATAACAGAAATCCCTTCATAATTCGCTAATGCCTTTATGATTCATGCGTTCTAATTTGCGCCATTTAATTACTTAGAATAGTTCGAGTGGTCTTTATAATGAAGCTGCATGAATTTATTGTTTTAATTCACAATAGAATAGATTTAATCATTTTTTTAATTAACAATAATGTAATAAGTAATGAAAAGAAATGTGATAAATGTGGGGAGGTGTTAAAATTAAATAGCATTAATATGATTGCGTAAATTGTCGCTTTTGGGCATACGTGCTATGCGTTTCCGCTCGCTCCGCTCGCTCAAGAGGATATCAAAACCCCTAGTCAATCCAACTCGCTAAAATTAATAGAATTCTATTAATTTTAGTGAGTTGGTTTGGCTAGGGGTTTTGATATCTTCTTGAGCGAGCGGAGCGTAGCGGAGCGAGCGGAATCGCATAGCACGTATGCCCAAAAGCGACAATTTACGACCAAGACAGCTACCACAAGGTGAGTCTAAATTTCAATTACACTTCGTCATTAAGGACTATTGCGCATGCGCGTGTTTACAAATTCGCCGTTACCCCCGTCTTTTATAACCTCCAAAACAGTGAACTTTAGTGTTTCATAACTTCTTTCCTAGTGAAAAGCGAGCTTTTTTTTTTAACGGATTCGTGTTTAGTGCATCAAAATACGTTATAGTGCAAAGTTTCAAAAGGATCGGCGTGGAGAACACGCTCCTTGACATTTACTTTAGTGACAATTATAGGTCTGCCGCAAATAAAAGAACAAGGCAGTGCGCTGCCTCCAACCGCCCCCCCCTCCCATCCCTACCACTCCTTCTTTTCCCCTCTTCAATTTGGAGTCAGACCTCGATCCTTTTGTTTCTCCTATGCCCTCTGTGTCTTCTGTACCTGCAGTCAGGCTCGTGGGCTGGTAGCGAGTATTGGTGAAAGAGTTTCCTCCCCTCCAGCCACGCCCCTCCTTGTTTTTTTGTTGGCGGTCGCATTATAGAAAGTTCACCCCCCCCCCCCCCCCACGCAGTATCCCTCGAAATTTCGTTTTTTCTTCAGGCTGTAATGAATGTGAACATAATGTTGGATTTTATATTTATTATTATTCCTCATTCAGCTAATGGGAGCTGACATTGAAGCCGATTGTAAACTGTTAGTTGTCATGAAAAGTCATGAAAATTAGTACTGCAATTGCAATAGTACTGCAATGCTATGGTTCTTCGGTTGTCGCGTTGGCCATTCGACTGTAAAAATGAAATGGTTAAAAATGGCCTGATTATCTGCGTTCATTTATTTAAATTCAATGTGCAAGTTAACCTCTTATTGTCCTCCTTGTCATATAGTTATGGGTAGTCGACGTAGTGCTAGTTATTGCTTGTCACATAGTTATTAGTGCAGTCGACGTATTAAATACCGAAGGCATTCAAGCTCCAAGTTTCGAATGAAGCAGTCCAACCCTCTATCTACAGTAAGAAGAATATCTGCTCAAGTCACGTAGTATATTGTGGTGTAGACGATAAGGAAAATAACGAAAGTTGACGGTATTCGTCCTGATGATACTCCTCTATCCTTCACGCAATGGTTATCTTGAACCTGGTAATGAGGATTTCAGTCGGTCAATGTCTACACGTGACCGACTGAAATTGCTCGCGGAGGCTATTTCGGGCGCGGATTATCGGTTGTTGAAAGCAACGACATCCGAAGATTTGATTAACAGGCTCTTTAGTCCTTTCGGATTGACTTAATGAAAACGGAAATTGGTTTTCAGATCTGCGTTATTCTGAGATTCGACTTATTTATGGTGTCGAATCCAACAAGAACGCATTTATTATAGATGTTTCAGCTGAAAACAGAAAGATTTGCTTTTCATTGAAGCAAAAGACGGGAGTCATCAATGAAATATTTGAAGTAATGCTGTAAGAGCTTCTGAATTCGTTTAGGAATGAAAATAACAGCATCGAGTCACCCAAAGTCTGCACAGTTTAAAAATCATGGTTTCACGGTATCCTTAAACAAAACCACTGCCATTCTTTTCAGTTCTCGAAAGGTTAAAATCCACCAGCATTGTACATAAATAATGAGCGAATAATTTATGTAAACCATACATTATACTTGGCTCTAATATTTGATAGCCATTTGAACAGGGTCCACCACATAAAATAACTGAAAGCCAAGTGTCTTCGTGCCATGAACATACTCAAAGTCCTAGCAAATACCTCATGGGGAACAGATAGAAGGTGAATAACCTTTAAACTCCTAATATATTCAATTTTTTTTAACCCATTGAGGCTGAACGAGTGAAGCATTATCGAAGCTTTTATTCTGAATTCACTTTTCTTTTTTTTCATTTTAAATCCTATTTTTTTTTTTATTTTAGAGAGAGAGAGAGAGAGAGAGAGAGAGAGAGAGAGAGAGAGAGAGAGAGAGAGAGAGAGTAACCTCACATCTATTATGATGTACTGTATATTAATCTATTTGCTGGTAATGACTAGTTGTATTATGTGTTGGGCTTTTCTGGAATGCGTAAATTTCCAATTACAAGGGGGGAAAAATATATTGGATCCAGTTGATTTTTCCATGACAGGGAAATTCCTGATATTGAGCTTAGGCTTTTGTAAAATCTATTTCATTAATGAATCTTCTTCAACTAATCAAGTTCTCCATGGAGCGGAGATGGCGGAGAAGTGTACAGGGAACGGAACAGCCCGCCATGGTTAAACGGCGGTGTTACGTCACGAGTAGCTTTCCCGTCAGCTTTTCCTGCACGTGCGCAATCAGCCGGAAAACCCGGGAAAACTCGGCCTCTTTCTCAAGAGAGCGATGTCGACACGGATTTAGGCCATCCTGCAGTGCACATTCTCTTATATATAGCTCATTATCAATTATCCTCTCGACGCCATATTTATAAAAAGTGCGCCTCACGATAGAAACTGTGTAAACTCAGCAGTATAAAGATTAAACGTATAAAAACATTTGCTCTTTTACATTAATTGAACCCACCCATTACTGAGAGTAATATTTAAAAATTCACAAAACCTAAACAGAAACCTTAACTGGCCTCGAATAACTCAGAGGAACACTTGAGTTGCCGATCATCTTAAATATAATGCTGTAAAACATAGGACTTTTGACCAACAACAGTCAGTCAATAATATACTTCAGACGTTAAATGATTGACGGCCAAGGAGTCACCGAGAAACCAAAGGCGATGATGTAGCTCTCGCTCGACTACGGATTGGAGATAATTTAACCCACGATCTTTGAGTTCTAAAACGTCACGTTTCTAGGTCGTCATTCCGAAATGCGACATCAGGTCAAAACGTTATAAGCGGGTACATCTCCCCATGGAGAAAGGGAGGAAAATCGCTTAAATGAGTATTAGGATTTCTGTTATTCCTAGGAACCGAATTCTTGTTCCTGTAGGGTGTAATTTGTGTGAAGCAGGTTTTCAGAAGATTTTGTCTTCTACATTTTTCCTTGAAACAATTGTTTTCTACATTACATCTTGAATCCGAATATGAACCCCGTCCTTATTTTGGGAAAAGGGGGAAGCCCCACTAATAAGAATCATTATTTTAGTAGTGAAAATTCTACTGAGGCACTAGTGAGGTGAACCGTCCTCTCCAGAAAAGCATGAGTATGTCGATATAAACTGCTAGGGAGGATTGCACACATAAAAGTTTAAAAAAATATTCATAATAACATATATTCCTATTTTATTAAGTCCCTCATTTTCCGCATATTCCCGATATTTATTATTCCCGAAGATACGTCGGCCCTCTTAAAACATTTCGTGCCCAGGAATTGTCTACATTCGCACATTTAAACATTAAGATTCCATTGCTCTTATATTTCCTTCGTAAAATCAAATTCGACAAACTTATGTATAATAGGTACCTGCTAGGTGCCAATGACCAAAGCAGTCGAGGCACCCAAATAATAAATAATAAAAAAATAGGTACCTGCAGAGAGGAAAATGAGGCGACCGGACCACTATCTCCCTGGTATGCCGTAAGATAAGAATCAGTTTCCTCTTCAGTACTATTTTTTCCTTGACTTTTAGGCTAGGGAACGTCGGAATTCCTCGCTAGCACTTCCGGGTAGCGTAATCGAGTCAGGTTGGAAAGGCAAGAAGCACAATAGGGGGAAATAGTCCTTCTTCAAAAGTAAACACTAACAATATCGAGGCTAAAATAGTTCCTTATTTAAAATGTAATTGAATATTTGACGCATTTTGATACTCAATTAAGGTAGCATTCCAAGAAATGGTAATGCCATAAAAAGTAAAAATAACGACTTCACATAGTTACCTCTTGGGAACAAAGACTGCAATGCTGAGCAGGATTTTCCTGGTCATGACCCCCAGGCTTATTGTTCAAATTATAATGTTGCAGATACTAAATGCTAAAGACGTCCTCGATAAGGTATTCAACAATTACTTAATACTATATCATATAACGAAATATGCGCTTCGGATGAATTACCTTTTCATATATGGAATACCTCATTCCCATAGTTACAATTTTTTTTTAATATTTTATGTTATTAAAACTATTTTATTCAGTTATATAGCAAGCATTTACAATTATCGTGTGTTATGCAAAAAGAAAAGTGCTCCTGGTCAAGCACAATTAAAGAAATTAAAAAAAAAAAAGTTCCTTTGGAATTTATTCGATACAAATAGTTTTAACTCAATGATCTAAGAGCATGGTTATAGAATCATAAAACATTTCAAGCATTTGAAATACTTACTAAAAAAGGGTCAAATGTTTTATGGTATGGCCCGTTGGCCGGTGTGAGTACTCCGTGCCTAATGTTGAGTGTTCGATTCTCATTTGGAAGTGGTGGATTTTCTTCCGAATAAATAGATGATGCCTTCGCTGGCTAGAAAGAGTCAGACTGGCAGCACCTTACTTTTTTGGAACGCTTAGAAGAGAAACAATTAATGATGTTTCCTAATCTTTCGGGAAAAATGTAAACACAATAATTTATTTATTTACTAACTTAAAGTGCCAAGTTACGTTGAACGGCCATAGCTACGTTGAACGTACCGGTTCGGCATTCACGTTGGGCAACGTTAGTTAAGCAACGTCGGGCATGTTACCTGCGTGTGTGACCAATCCTGTTGGCATTATAAAAAAAGTCCGTCACGCAGGAGCTGCATAACTAAGCAATTTCCTAAGACGTTTTGTAGTGTAGACTACATTACTGAATAATTTGCTGTAAATAACCTATAAAAAAGAAGTAAAAACGTGAACAGTTCTGCTCATTTACATTTCTTATGAGAACTGTTCAATTATTAATTTTGTAAATAATTTGCTTCCAGAGTTATGTTAATACATGATACTGTACTACTTAATAAATATACAAAAACTTCATTTTCCGTCTTTTGATCTGACGCAGGAACAGGATACAGTCCCCCTAGCGGGAGATAGCGCTCCTCGCGGCGCCTATGGGAACCTACGTCTGGCCGGTTAATTCTAATGAAACAGAGTTTAAAGTAAACCCTCCTTTCCAATAGACCGACTTACTTCATTTTTACAACACTTCTTTCTCAGGAGTTACCCACGACGTATACTGCGTTTCGTTACAATACAGCAGAAAGTACGACCGGTATGAGTATATTAGTACTTCAGGTCCGGAGTAAACCCCCCCCCCCTCCAAATAACTCGATTCAGTTTATTTTTACAACCCATTTTTCTCAACCGAGTTTCGTTGAAATGTAACAACAATTACGGCTGGTTGTGGCAAATTGGTAATGTGGGTCCAAAGTAAACCCCCCCTCCTAATAAACCGATTTAGTTTATTTTTACAACGTATTTCTCCTATGAGATAAACATAACGAATACCGAGTTTCGTCGAAATATATCAAAAACTACGGCTGGCATGGTCAAATTAGTGTTTTCGGTCCGGGGTAAACCCCCCCCCTCCCGGTGGACCGGTTTTGGTGGTTCACGAACTCGTTCAATCGTTTGCTAATTGAACGCTATCACCGTTGCTGAAAACGGGGGTCATTTTCGGTGTCTACTAGGTAGGATCGATGGAGATTTGAAGAAATTTTTCAAAAATTCCGTCATGAGTCCAACCTCAATAGCTACTTTCCTTCGGAGGAAAGTGCTAATAGGGTGACGACCAGTAGATAGCCCGGCGTTAATAGCCCAATCGTTGTTACGCTATTAAACGGAAAAAAACTAACTTTAAGAGCTTCCGTGGTGGTGATCTTCCGTAAAATAATTTATAAAAAATAATAAGAACTAAATTCAAGCCCAGGATCACTAACAAAATTAGAAAATAAACAGCCGTGGAAAATGAATAATCAGAGAAATAATAAAATAATGAAATGTATAAATATATAATAATATAAATAAAAATTATGAGTAACACATTTAAAAATGTAAAATTAAATCTGAAAATGAAGCAAGATCTTAGGCACCACAAGAGGATACTGACGAAACCTAAGCTGAAATTACACCATTTAAACACGGATTTCTCCGAATAAGATCGTTCCATCAAAAATCACATAAAAACGGTTATAGATATGGCATTGGAAAAAGTTTCATTATATTTCCCATGTAAAATTACTGAACTTGCTGTACCTGCAAGCCTAGGATCGCAAAGGCTGTAGGCGCTACGATTTTGTGTGTTCCGGTAGGGGGATTCTGCTGGTTAACGAACTTTTTGAAGAAATTTTGTACCAAATTCGGACCATTTTTGTTGCAGCTACAGAGCAAACGGACAAATATACACATACATATAAACATTTTAAACTCCGTTATTTTCTTGATATATGGGTATTAAAACGTGAAATTGTCTTGAGGATTGCGTCATGAGGTCAACCTCATAAACGGATTTCTACCCTCTGCAGGGTGGGAGGAGGCCTGCTAAAAACGACGAAGTAATGAGGCCAGCAATTATAAATCTACAGATATCATTTATCATGTATTCATCGAAGGATAAAGAAAAAACGTACCCTACTCGTTTTGCTAATGATAAAACAAATAAAAACACAGATTTAATGGCATAAACTGAAATCAGAATAATTAATAAAAGAAAGACAGAGAAAAAGAATTTGCCTTATTTGGAGTTAAAGGAAATTGCTCCTGTTCTCTAAACCACCTCCTTAAAAAGATTTATTAACAACATTTCTATTTTCAGGAGGGGGGGGGGGGTCCCTAGTAGTATTTAAGTAAATTCTTCCAAATAGAATAGACTATAATAGAATATTACTTATTTCCAACGAAAAAGTATGAAATTCGATAAATCAAATTTATTAAATGTATAGCATTACAAATATAAAATATTAAAACACAATGAAAAAAGGGGGGTCTCCCGTGGTCTAATGGCTAGCGCCTTGGATTCATAAGCGGGAGATGGTGGGTTCGATTCCCAACCTCCGGCAGGAATTTTATCATCCCATGGCTCGCTGGTAAAATTCCTCGCTGCACCCTGGATGTCGGCGCTAATGACCTAGATGTAGATGCGCCGTAAAAAAAAAAAAAAAAAAAAAAAAAAAAAAAAAAAAAAAAAAAAAAAAAAAAAAAAAAAAAAAAATAGAATAATAAATTCATAGATGTACTTCATACCGAGTATTTACTAGTAATTACTCTCAATGGAGTATATGAAAGAGCTTTACTTTTCTATGAACATATCTACTTGTTTATTTTATTTCTGTTTGCTGCTTACAAAGTTTCCCAATAGCAAGGAGCAGGTCTTGTATAATGTGATTAGTATAGCTAATGTTAGTATTATTTGAGGCATTTCTTAATCTAATTACTATTTAACGTAAAACAATAACATAACAAAATAACTTAAAATTCCCATAAATAACTTATTTAGATGGATCTAATTAAATATTGTTACTAATCTAGGTACATAAGAAATAACTAAATATATTGTATATGGTCTATTTATTTATATTTATATGTACACCACATTATTCAAAGTACACTCGCACTTGATCACTTCTTCTATTTACACTCATGCACCAATTAGCAAATGCACTAAGACAATCAATAAATGGATGCAATTATTGGTATGAACCAAAAAAAAAAAAAAAAAATAAACAATAACAAAGCACTCAACAACTTAGTATTAGTCCCGAAGTAATCAAACCCTCAGCTTTAAGATGTTCGTCAGGTATTTATGTATATATTGCAGTAATCTCTTTTAAGGCTGTATTTATATAAGGATCTCGTGCAATTGAGTGTTTCAATGGTTTCTGATTGGTGAGTAAATTGGACTATGTATCATTTTGTGATACACACCTTCATTAGTATTATATCTACATCTTTATCTCCATCAATTTATCTATTCTGTGTATTGCTTTATTAGTAAGTGGACGTTTTAGGATATTGTTAAATATCTTTGTATTTTATGCTCTTTATTATATTCATTTCTACAGATTTATTAAGTTTTACTCCTTTATACTCTAAGCTGCATTAAAAAGTCTTGTACAGTGTTTTTGCATTACTAACATACTTTATATTTACTTGCACCAATATCCGTGATGCTGGTGCAATAGAAATTTCTTCTTTTTTTTTGATTTTTTTTTTTTTTTTTGTTTTTAAATACGTTCTACATTTAATTTTACCCAATATTTTTAAAATAGTTATTTTTTTTCTTGAATATTTTTTTTGAGTATGCGTGACATTTCATTTTTAGTTTTGATATGAATATTCCTTAGGGATTAATGAGAGGTATGATACTGTTAAAATTTAATCATTAAACATAAACTATATAACACTTAATGATACTTCCCCTATAACCGTCTATCTTTTGTTACTCCTAGAAATTTAGGTTATTTATTTTCTTCAATTCTTTGATTTTAGATGTCGCTATAGTATCAGTTAATTTTTTTTTTTTTTTTCAGGACTGAACATTATATATAGCAGAGAATCAGCGCTTTATTTCTCCCAAAAATAAAAATTCTATTTCAATGGGAGAATTGGAGAAAGTAGCAGGTAGAATGTTTAGAACCATGAATTAGTCAAAGTCAAATCCTTAAATTAGTTGGAGCATTCTAAATATTTTCTCCGCGTTGAAACTGGAGTCATTTAGAAGTGTGCTAGTTTCGATTACCTTGATGAGCAAAACAACTTTCTACAGAGAAATACAAAAACATCAACATAACCGCAGACAAAACAACTTAGAGAGTGTATTTTTGTAATGGCCTTAGAATAACGCACGGGGTAAATTGCTGTTTGCGCAGTTTTAGAATGGAAAGTCATTTCATGCGTCACAATTATTTTTATAAAATCTTATTCTTTCATGGCTTAACTGCTTATATATTATTGTAATTGGTTAACCTTTTTCACGCGTTTCCGATTTGTAAAGTATCAGAATAATGCTACCGTGTTTTAGGACTTTGTTTATTTAAGAAACGATAATCATGTCCAAAGGAAATCTATAATTGCTGTCATCCTAACAAAAATAAAAGAAACCTTGCGCATCCGTGATATAGGAAGTGCAGAATCTTCGACATACAGCCCTAACTACCGCATTTGTTTGACTCCAGCCTAAACACTGAACCAATTCTTACTAGGTCCCTTCCCTTTACCATAGATTATATGGACTGATAACACAAATCCGCACATCCATTATGAAGTTCATCAAATTATCCCTGAAAAACTCTACCACAACATTAACAACCGAACATAATTGTCCTCTGTGTAAGAAAAATAAATCCGTAAACCTGTTACACTTCAATATAAATTTTCCCATATACAACTCATACAAATCAGCTCTCCTCCCAAAATTGCATTACTTTTCTGTATATTGCTTAAACCTAAGGCAATTTATATTAAATTAATAAATATTCTTCTAGGCAATCTATTTTCTAGGATTAGAGTTTATGAAATATATGATTTTAAGAAATAATTGACTTTTTGTATTTTAATAAGTATTATTTATAGTAGGTAATCCTTTGATTTTTGTTATATGTAAAATATGTTATTATGTCATCTTGTACTCCTTTGTATGGTACTAGTTACGGCAGGATCACTTCAGTTTGAAGAAAACGATGCTTGATGGTACAGATGTATTGGTTTCGCTCCCATGAAGTCAATAGATATTCTTAATACTTTGGCTTTATGGGAGCGAATGTAATACATCTGCAAAAGATAATCTGTACCAAGCAAGATGTAAACAATACATAGAAAAACTTTAAGATCACGCAGCTCATGTTATTCGGACATTTGGTACTTCAAATAAGAAAAAAACACATTTTAGCAGTAAATGAGTTTATTTTTTCATTAAACTTACTGCAGGTGACAAATATGTACAATTTAGATAGACAAGCTTTTCCTGCTACCCTTTAAGTCCTTAAACTTATGTATTCAGAAAAATAATATGAATTGAGGCTTTAAGACTACTAACATATTCTAATCTTGTACATAGAATAAATAGCTATAGTGTATGTACGTCAATAAATAATTAATAAACAGTTCGATTGTTATTGGGTCAAGAGTTGACCCAAACATTCCCGCATCACAGACAATGCGCCCATGGTAGCAAATTCACAAAAGAAAATGGGTATTGTTTGAAAAGGTCACAACTGTTTCAATTTAAATAATTTTTACTAATGAATTGACGTTTGCAATCACAATTTCTATTAAAAATATTGTTTTAAGCGAATAACACGTTCACACTTTTCACACGTGATGATTTTTAATGCTAGTTGAATTTAGGCCATCGAATATCTCTTTATTTTCCTGTCTTTACCGGTTTTGATTTACCTAGCTCCTCCTTGAAGTCTTAAAATTCATGTTGCCCAGGGAAAGGTTTGTTTGCACACTTAATCTAATACGTTAAGCCCTAAATTTACAAACATAATATTAACCAAGCTGGTTTTCTAGTCTTATTAACTTCAAAAGATACTGTTCCTAGCGAAATCGACGAAGAAGCGGAACAATAAATAAAGAAAAACTTCTAAAACGAAGTCGTTGATTTACACTCATGTTTCTTTCGAAAAATGAATTATCACTCTTCTATACTGCAAAGAGAAGGATGAAAAACCTGCGACAAATTATCCATATACCGTCTGAAGTATTTGTTCAATTTATATTTATCGGTCTTTAAACAATTTAAATTGTGGTGAACCTAAAAATGCTTAATCATTTTTTGTCTGCATAAGAATAGTATCTACTATATATTTGTCAAATACCACTCACTTACTCACTGATCTATCATCGCCCAGCCCAAACCATTTGACAGAAAACGTTGAAATTTTGCATGGCCAGTCCCTTTAGCATGAAAACACTCGCTAAGAAGTGTTTTTTTTATATTCAAATTTTTAAGTATTTTTAAAGGGGCCTGAATTTTTAGTTGGTTTTATTTTTATTTATTTATTTAGTTTAACGATGCACCACTTTGAGGTGAATTGCATCGAGTAACTTTGTAGCTATATGCTGTTCATAGATATGTTGTTATCCTACGCCAGTTAAGTATACTGTATTACTATTTACATATTATTTACATGTAATAAAAAAATATATAATAAATAGAAAAAAATCATAATTCAACAATTTAAATATGAGATAAATGATAAAATTATTTAATTTTTAAATAAAAGAATTAACGGATTTTTATATTTTGTCGTACAGGTTTACGTTTTTTAAATGTGTAAGTATGTCGTCAATATGGTGGCTACTGTCAGTAAGTAGGTCAGTAATGTCCCGTGGTATGTCCAAGTTCGTTATAAGAAGGCAGTCGAGTAATATATGTTTAACTGTTAGTTCTGTATTGCAAATCCGACATTTTGGTAGTTCAGTATTATTCATTAAGTATTCGTGAGTCATGCGTGTGTGGCCTATTCGCAGCCTTGCTAGAACTATTTCTTCCCTTCGGGAATTTCGGTAAGCGGATGGCCAGTCAGTAAGTATGTGTTTGATTTGTCTCAATTTGTTTTCAGTCATATTGTTCCAATCATGTTGCCACTTCTGATGTATGGTATTTCGGTTAATTGTCGTTATGTCTTTGTAGTAAAGTTCATAAGGTGGGTATGTGTCTTCCTGGGTCGCAAGTTTGGCATGCCAGTCAGCAGTCGTACTCAGTCCAAGGTTTTCATGTCCTGGGAGCCACCATAAAGATATATGTTTTCCTAGTGAGTGTAAGAAATAAATGTGTTCTTTGATTTCTGTGCAAGTAGGGTGTAACGTGTACATGTTTTGTAGTGACTGGAGTGCACTCAGTGAGTCTGTGAAAAGGATTATGTGTGAATGTTGTGTTGATGGGATATTCATTAGTGCAAGGAGTATGGCATGTAATTCCGCTTCATATATGCTGCAACTTGGAGGTAATTTTTCAGAAATAGAATTGCCATCTACAATCGCTGCAGCTCCTACACCATTATCTGTTTTCGATCCATCAGTGTAAATTTTGAGGTAGTGTTCGTGTTTTGTTAAAATTTCTTTGAAATATCGGTCATAAAAAAGAGTTGATGATGGTTCCGTCTTTTTGTGTGTTGTGAATGTTAGGTTAATGTCAAAGTTTGTTACTGTCCAAGGTGTTATCGATATGAGTCTGTGAGGTTTACTGTCCAAGTGTAAAAATCCGAATAGCTCTTTTATTTCTTTGAATCTCACAGAAAAAGGTCGGGCGTGATTTCTCCTTTGTTCATACAAATCTGCATTAGTTGCTTCTTTTGTATTTACAGAACATGATAGCGTTAGCATTTTATAAAAATAACTTGCTGACAATATAGCTCTCCTAATGGTCAGTGGTGGTTCATTTGCTTCAGCATACAGACTATACACAGGGCTGAGCGCACCTAGTGCCAATCGAAGTCCTGTATTATGTATGGGATTGAGTATGTTCAGTGTACTGGGCTTGGCAGACGAGTATGCTACACATCCATAGTCCAGTAGTGACCTGGTGAAACTCCGATAGACAGTTAGCATTACTTTCCTGTCAGCGCCCCATTTTGTATTACTTAGAATTCTTAAAAGATGCAATGATTTTTTACATCTCTTAACAAGTTCCTTAAGATGGGGCACCCATGAGAGTCGTCTGTCGAAGTGGAGTCCTAGGAATTTCATGATATTGGTTTGTGAAACTGGTGTTTTGTTAAGAAGTAGCTGGTAGTTTGTGTTTTGTCTTTTCTTAGTAAAAAGTATTGATTTAGTCTTTTGTGTGGAAAATTTCAGTCCGGTAATTATTGTCCAACGTTCCAGTGAGTTTATTGTTTCCTGTATCTTGTTCTCTGTTTCTTTTATGCTCAGAGATGAATGGAATATTAATAAGTCGTCGACGTACAGACAGTAGTGAACATCCGGGGGAATAAAATCTCGTACAGGGTCCATTGCAATTAGAAACAGTGTTGTACTAAGTACGCCCCCTTGAGGGACTCCCATTTCTTGTTTAAAGACATCTGAGAAGCAATTACCATTTCTAACCCTGAATGTTCTGTTAGAGAGAAAACCTATTATAAAATTAATAGCTTTTTGTCCAACACCCCATTCAGCAAGCTTAGAAACAATCGTCCCCTGCCAGACCGTGTCAAATGCTTTATTTATGTCAAAAGATACAGCTAGTGTGGATTTTTTGACGAGGAACGCATCTATAATAGACGATTCAAACCTTACTAAGTGGTCTAAAGTTGAGTGTCTCTGCCTAAACCCACATTGAAATGGTGAAAGACGATTTTCATGCTCCATTAACCACAATAGCCTTTTATTTAGCATTTTCTCAGCTAATTTGCAGACACAGCTGGTGAGGGAGACTGGTCGATAACTTGCTACATCAGATTTATCTTTATTTGGTTTCAGTATAGGAATCACTATGCTATTATTCCAAGATTCAGGAAAGTTCCCGGTGTCATATACCGAGTTTATTATCCGTAGAAGTTGAGCAAGGCAGACGCTGGGGAGATGTTTGATCATGGAATATGTGATGCAATCAGGTCCAGGTGAGCTGTCTTTAGTAGATGAAAGTGCATAATGTAGTTCGTCCAGTGTAAATGGTTCGTTCAGCTTATTATGTCCTAGTGATATTGTCCGTAAAGGTAAATTGATGCTTGGGTATGTTAATGGGTTATTATTTTCAGGAGATTTCGACATGTCACTGTAGTGTTTGGCCAGTACATTTGCTACGTCCTTGTAGTCAGTCAGTACTGAGTCGAGTATTTTGAGTCCGCATACAGGTGTTCGATATTTTTTATGAAGAATTTTATTGAGGTTACTCCATATTACACTAGATTCTGTGTGTCTGTTCATTGTAGTTAGGAAGTCAATCCAGCTTTGTCTTTTACTCTCATTAATAACATGCCTGCATACAGCTTTAGCTTTTTTAAACTTTACTAGAAACTCAGTAGATGGATATTTCCTGAACTTGTTAAGAGCATTACGCTTTTCTTTTACTGCCTGTTTGCACTTTTTGTTCCACCAAGGGACAGGAATGTGTTTCTGTACTGTATTTGTTTTGGGGATAGAAAATTCAGCAGCCTTGTGAACTAGTTCATTGAACTCCTGTATCGTCGTGATTCCTGATTTATTTAGTAAATCTTTTATATAGTCTTGATATTTCGTCCAATTCGCCTTTTTTGTGTTGTACCGCGCCGGAACTTCAAACGGTACAGGTCTGTCTTTTAAGTCTATTTCAATTGGAAAGTGGTCACTAGTAAAAAGGTCGTCATTCACCGTCCATGTTAATCTAGTAAATATATCTGGTGAGCAAGTTGTAACGTCAATGTTTGAAAAAGTACCAGTGCGTGGGCATAAGTGCGTTCGTGAGTTGTCATTAAGAGGGATCAAGTCGTTCATTTCTAGAATGTTTTCAATGATTCGTCCTTTGGTGTTTGTGTAATCAGAATTCCAAAGAGTGCTTTGAGCGTTTAGGTCTCCAAGGAATATTAAAGGTCGGGGAAGTTGTGAAAGTAAGTCCTGTAAGTCTGTAGGGTCAACCCGTTCACTTGGTGGAAGATAGATATTGCAGATGGTTACCCTAAAGGGAATGTACACTGTACAAGCTACGGCTTGAAGTGTGGTCCTGATTCTAATTGCTTCGCTATAAACACTGTCTTTAACCAGCAAAGCGACACCGCCAGAAGCTCTTCCTCCCAGAGTATAGTCACGTCTATAAATGGAATATCCTACCAGTCCTACGTCTTTGTCGGGTGATGTATGAGTCTCTTGGAGTGCTAGGATTTTGTAGTGTTTCGATCTGACCAGGTGCTTCAGTTCATCTATATGCCTCTGCATTCCATTTAAATTCCACTGCAGTAACATAGAGCTAACGTGCGCCATAGTGAAATGTGGATGTGCTCCAAGGCAAAATATTCAAGAATAACTGACAAAGCAATAATAACAGATAAAGTAAATTCTCTTTCCAAGCCCTAGTATTCGACCGTTTAGGAAGTAGAGACCATATCAGCATTCTTTTGTTAATAATAATTATTTTACTTCCTAAATGTTTGCTATTGTCTTTCACAATACACGTTCGCAAGATACATAAAAATTTAATAAGATGTAGTTGGTAGTTTCGCAATCTAATGCAGGTTATATCAAATATAAATATCGATATCGAACCCGGACCTTTGTAATGCTTGATATTAGAGACAAAATAAAAGATCAAAATATACAAGAAGATTATAGGAGTAAAGAGCATAATAAAAATTATTATATATTTAGAAGCTAATAGAATAGAATATTTAAATAAAGAAATGAAAGTAAAGACAAAAAGAAAGGTTGGAATTCGTAATGAATGAGATAATATTGTTAAATTTCGAGATAAGTAAAGCCCATATGTTAATAAGAAATTAAAAGACAAAGCCATTATTTCTTCTTTTTTGATTTGTTTAACTCTGACTTTGTTTTCTCATTCCTAGTATCATATTGCTTAAGTAAATTACCGCCTGGCGTAGGACTTACATGTCCATGAACAGCAGTCGCCGTTTCTTCAGGAGCAGCCTTCTGATTGACGGGGCTTCCAATCAAGGGAGAGTCATCTTTACGGGTCCTTGGAGTCTTGCTTGTGGTGGCTTTCTTCTTTTTATCTGGGCCACATTCTTCTATTTCTGTCAGACGTCGTCTTCACATGTTTGTTCTTGTCCGCTAATATTATTGCTGAAATAGCTGTTAGTTGCTCCTGAAGTAAGTTTAAATGGGTCTTAATATGCAGAAGCTCTTCATTTAAGGATATGTAAGCTGCTGAATTCTGGGCCTGTTCTTGTGGTCTGGCAGCTTTCGAAGCATAGGTGGTGGTTAAGTTACTGGTTAATCTTCTCCTTGCTTCTCCATAGGAAAGCTTTTCGAGTATCATTTTCTTCAAGACCATAGCTTCCTTTATGAACACTGGACACTGTTTGTCAAAAGCCGGATGATCTCCTTTGCAGTTCTTACATGAAACTTTACTGCAAGGACCTTCATGTAAAATTTCGGAGCATGTCCTACATATTTCTTCGTTGCCACAGCTCTTGCTTATATGGTTATAGCTCCAGCATTTAAAACACATTAATGGTCTGGGTATGTACGGTCGTAGGCCTATCACCAAATAACCTATTTTAATTTTTTGTGGGGCTATTTCTTCATTGAAGGTTACGACAAATAGCGTTCTTTGGGCGATTTTCGTTTTAAACCTTCGTAAATGAGTGACATTTTGCCTTCTCAGCTCTGCAAGTATTTCCTCGTCTTGTAAGTGTAGGATTTCGTCACATCTAAAGATGGCTTTCGAGAAATTTAGCGATTTGTGAGGTGCCACTTTTATTTCATTCCCGTAAAAGTCTTTTTCACTGCACAGTTTTAAGGCTACTGCCTTGTCAAAACAGGTGAGTAATAAACAACCTGTTTTTCTTATTTTTTTAACAGCAATGTTCTTACCGAACTATGTGAGCCATCGTTCCACTAAAAAGGGATTGACAGTGTTAAAAGTGTTGTCATTTGATGTCATTTTAACCACTAAATACTTAACATTTTCCAGATCGAGAATGTCAGGCATTTCAATATCACCGCTAGTAGTTCTGTTGAGTTCACTCTGAGTCCCCATAGTAATTTTCAGTAGTTTCCCTTGGTTCTAGGGCCTATATCCTTACTGAAATACAATTCTTTTAGAGATAAAATTTTTCCGTGGTTCTCAGAACAATTCAATCATATGCTCTCTGTAGTTGGTTTTAAATACAGCATGCACGCCTAGGAAGCATAACAAGTCATGTTGCTAGGACGATAACAGTTCAGATGTTACCCTACTGTATGTATTTCAGATTAATTAATTAATATTAAAAATTAATATTAATTATGCACCTCTTCGAGCTGTTCCTGGCATTAGCAGTGAACCAAGGGATGTTGGTCTCCTTTGTCGCAGATGTGGCAAAGAGAAAGAAACGCCAGCACATGTGCTGGGAAGTTGCGACCACAACATGCTTCTGGTTACACGTCGTCATAACAACGTGAAGCACACTCTCATGGAGCTTATGAAAAACAATGGTCACGACTGCTTCGAGGAAGTTTACAGCATTGACGATGAAGGCTCCTCAAGATATGCCGACATCGTTGCCTTCAAACGGAAAACGAAAAACGGCTCTTATCATAGACCCATCGATTCGTTATGAAGGCAATGATAACAATCAAAGCCAAAACATAAACAAAGAGAAGCAAGCCATATACGAGAAGTGCATCTCTTACTATAAGCAAAAGTTCCGGGAGAGCTATGGATCAAGAGAATTCTCCGTGAAGGGACTATGGTTCGGCTCCCGGGGCACCATTCCCTAGGAAACAGCTGCATTCTTCCAGGAAATAGGAATCAGCGAGGACATTCTAGGAAGAATAGCAGAATCAATTCTTATTGACTCACTCGCCATTATTCAGAACCACATATATGGCTGACCGCATATTTTCTCCTACCGTTTTAATTATTATTTAACTCTTAACCCCCCTCCCATTTTTATCTCTAATTTCATCATATTATATAATTTATATAATTTTTGCTGTTGTTTTTCATTGGAATACCCAGATTTGAAGGGTTGATTACTATGTTGTGTGTGGAGCAACCCAATTTAGTTGGGCAACCAAACTTTTCTGAAATAAAGTTTTTCTCTCTCTCTTTTATTTTTATTTGCGCTTCGTTTCAACTATGATGGCAGTCCTAGAATTACTAAAAATAAACTGTGATTTTGTCCCTCATAGAGTTTACGCTATACCCGGTGATGGTCCATGTGAGGTAATAATATCCTGTACGCTTGCACAGCCTCCACACCCATCAGCATCCCCAGATAAAACCTTTCTTGATAATGGTCGCAAATGTAATGGGTGTTTCCAAATGGCATCTTGGAAACAGAATTTTTTAAATTTTAACGTCCATTTATTATTGACAACAAATTTTAACATGTACTGGTTAACTCCTGTTACTGGTAACCTATAGGTAACGGGTTATCTGTTTATTGACAATGGTCCGGAGCACCCCAGTGTCAAGAAACAGTATAGGTACTTTGATTACTTATCAATTGATTAATAACATATAGTATGACGGGAACCGTGCTATAATAAACTGCACAAAAATATATAGTAGCTTTAATTTTGATGATGCATCATTCATAGCAATAAAATGACTACTTATCTGCCGTGACGAGGCACGGGTATTCAGCTAGTTTATTATAAAGTCCGTCACGCAGGAGCAGAATAACTAGGCACTTTCCTCAGAATTGGGTACTGTCGAGTGCATTCCTGAATAATTTGCTTAAAATAACCTAAAATAAAAATAAATAAAATAAAAACATAAATTGTTCTACTCTTTTGCATTTTTTATGAGCAGCTGTTTCAATTATTAATTTTGTAATTAATTTCCTTCCAGAGTTTTGTGCATGCGGGGTGCTACACTACGTACTAAATACACAAAGCTTCACATTTTGATCTATTGATCTTGATGAGTTTCGCGAACCTACGTTTGGCGGCTGAATTCAATTCAAACATTGTACAAAGTAACACCCCCCCCCCTTCCAATAGACCGACTTAGTTCTTTTTTGCAACACTTCTTTTTTATTAGATAGCCAGGACGTATAAACAATGACAATACAATACAAATTACGACCGGTATAAGGAAATTAGTAATTTCTGTCTGGACTAAACCCTCCCTTCTAGTCAACCGATTTAGTTTATTTTTGCAACAAATTTTTCTCTTCAGTTGACCACAAGAAATACCGAGTTTCGTTGAAAAATAACAACAATTATGGCTGGTATTGACAAATAACTACTTTGGCTCCGGAGTAAACCCCGCCTCCGGATGGACCGATTTTGTTGGTTACCGAACTCGTTCAATCGTTTGATGGGGGAATACTACATACCAAGTTTCGTGGCGAAAAAACAAAAACTCTGGCCTGTATCGTGTTAACAGACACATATATAACTATATATGCATATATATATATATATATATATATATATATATATATATATATATATATAGATAGATAGATAGATAGATAGATAGATAGATAGATAGATAGATTCGAAGACATTTTTCAAAAATTCCGTCAAGAGTGCAACCTCAATAGCTACTTTCCTTCGGAGGAAAGTGCTAATATTAAATAAATATTCCGATTCTCTGTATATGTTCTTTATTTGTGTTGCAGTTTTGGCGAGAGGTGAAAAAGAATCTCTTTGCTTATCTTGCGGAGGAGTTATCAGCCCCAATCGCTACAGCAAACTGATGTTGTTATTTAAATTTTCTTTTTAAACAAAATTGTCCTTTTAATTAGTAAATAAACAGATTAATCAATATTGAATATCTCACATGATTAGTTGCTATTAGCGCGGTTTCTCCCTCCCCCTTAGGGAGGAACCCCGCTTATAAGGTTGATACAATAAAACAAACCGAAAGTGCCGACTAGAAAATTTCGCGTTTCAGAACCCCTAGAGACCGAAAATAACGGTGGTTCAAATTTGTATATATATATATATATATATATATATATATATATGTATATATATATATATATATATATATATATATATGTATATATATATATATATATATATATATATATATGCTATTTTTCAAGCTACTTCGCTGGTACCAACCAGCAAGGATGAATGATTGCCTGAAGAAGCCGGAGAGGAATCCGGCGAAATATTGCGATGACAGGAGGAGCAAGACCGCTGGAGACAGATGCCGAACAAACAACACATATATATATATATATATATATATATATATATATATATTTGTCTGTTCGCTCATTTCTGGCTTCCCTAATGGTCCGATTGTGATGAAATTTGGTACAAAAAATCCGACGTCCAATTTGAAAGGTCAAGTTTGTTAACCAGCAAAATCCGCCCACTGGAAGATGGCGTTTGGGGCGAAATTCGCGCAAAAAAAATCGTAACGCTTACGTTTTTGAGTTCATAAGCTTCTAAGTACTCGTTTTATATGATTCCTGGGCTAGGAAAACGAATGAAACCATTTTGAAGGCGATAGCTTTAACCGTTTTCGAGAAAATTGGAAAAATATTTTTTGAATACCGTTTTTGGTTTGGTTACTTAGAATCATGGTATTCAGTTTGTAGCGGTTATCAGATAACCCCCAAAAAAAGAAACCACATGTTTTCAAAATAAATAAAACATTATTAAGTGTTCTCTCGCAATTGAAAACTGCAAATCATTCTTGTAAGTTGTAAATCCTATACACTTAACATTGGTGACCCCTGATATTGAACAATACTTCTGATTTCACTTCTCGCCGTTCGTCATGTCCAAAAAAAACTCATCTACGTCCGATACAGACCTCCATGAAACCCAGCCTGAGGTTAGTTTCTACCAAGGGCCGAGTTCAAGACTACCGACATTCTGGAAACAGAACCCGACTTTATGGTTCGCGACGATCGAGGCTGTATTTGCGACATCCCGCGTAACATCACAGCCGAAACCGTCTCAAGCGCATTCTACACTGGTTGGATCTGCCGATTCGGCGTTCCCTCAAGAATAACCACCGACCAAGGCCGGCAATATGAATCCCAGCTTTTTCATCAGCTGACTTCGCTTCTGGGAATCGAGAAAGGTCGCACAACTGCTTATCATCCCCAAGCTAACGGATGCATAGAACGATGGCACCGGACACTCAAAGCCGCCATTACAGCACACCTTGACAGCAACAACTGGACCCGCATATTGCCAACCGTACTCCTCGGACTCAGAGCCAGCCTGCGAGATGACACTTCATCGAGCATAGCTGAAGCAGTCTACGGTTGTCCCATAAGATTGCCAGGCGAATTCTTGGAGCAACAAACGACCGCGGAAGATCCACACGTACTCCTGCAGGAGCTGAAGGAACATCTTCGCACCCTTCGACCAGCCGAGTATAAGGAGAGCACTAAGAAGACCTATGTACACCAGGAGTTGCAGAACTGCACGCATGTGTTCATCAGGGAAGACTGTGCCCGACGTCCGCTGACACCACCATACTCCGGGCCACACAGAGTTCTCTTTCGACACGACAAGTACTTCGAAGTGCAACTCCCAGGCCGCCAAGCCACCATATCGACAGACCGGCTTAAGCCTGCGTTTCTTCCATCCGAACAGACTCAGGACACACCACCAGTTCTCCCAAAAACGCAGTCTCAACCGCCACCGCCAACTCAAGAGCCCTACAGGACCCGTTCCGGGAGAACCGTGAAACGTCAGCTTCTCTGACTCCGTCATCTGGGAGGGGAATCCTGTAGCGGTTATCAGATAACCCCCAAAAAAAGAAACCACATGTTTTCAAAATAAATAAAACATTATTAAGTGTTCTCTCGCAATTGAAAACTGCAAATCATTCTTGTAAGTTGTAAATCCTATACACTTAACAAGTTGAAACATTTTCTGCATGTTTTACTTTCATCAAAACTAATATGTTGAAATTTTGGTTACGTTTGGAGTTAAGGAAGGGTTAGAATAAAATATTTTATTAACAGACATAAAAAGTTTTAGTAACTTTGTTTACTTTCCTTAATATCTAGAAAAAGGTTGAGAATCTTGGTAAACGGAAGAATACCATTAGAAAGCTTATTAAATGCTCTAAAAAAAAGGTTCTAATGAAAGTTTTGATTAGGCGATGTCAATCGGAGAAATAAGAGCTTAAAACTTTAAAGTAATTGATTTCGCTTATTCGAACTGTTCTTTTTGTCTGTTTTTTCCTTGTTATTTTTTAATTGCTTATTGTTGGATAACGTATTTGAAAATAAAACAGGTTAAGAAAAATAAGAAAAACAATTTAATGTTAGAGATATGGATTTCTAAGATATATAGCTTTTCAACTGCCTAGCGTCCTTCCTAGGGAGGGTTCTTTGTCTTTGATTTTGGTACTTAGAATTATGGGATACAGTTGAAACAATTTCTGCATGTTCGAGTTTCATCAACACTAATATGTTGAAACTTTTGTTACGTTTAGAGTAAAGGAAGGGTTAGAATAAAATATTTTATTAACAGACAAAAAAAGTTTTGGTAATTTTGTATAATTTCGTTAGCATCTCGAAAACCGTTGACAATCTTGTGAAGCGGAAGATTACCATTCGGAAGCTTACTAAAAGCTCTACAAAAAAGGCTCTGAAGAAAGTTTTAATTAGGCGATATCAATCGGAGAAAAAAGTGCTTAAAGCTTTAAATTAATTGATTTCGTTTATTCCAATGGTTCTTTTTGTCTGTTTTATTTCTTGTTATTTTTTAATTGCTTATAGTTGGATAATGTATTTGACAATAAAACTGGTTAAGTAAAATAACAAAAACAATTTATTGTTAGAAATATAGATTTCCAAGATTCCAAGACCTTGTCACGAGCGGGTCGGTTTCTAGTGTAGCCGACCCTTCCAGGTAAGATTGTAAATCATGACCTTTCAAGACTTTACTACTCACAGGAATGGCGTTAGTGACCATAAGGGTTGACACGCCATTATAATAATTAATTTAAAAAAAAAAAAAGACTGGTGGAACCAAAATAATAACTGCTTCTATTTTAATCTTCCCAAATTAGACTAGGGATATGAACGGAACCGCGCTAAGATGATGCAGTCCTGCGAGACGGACTTTTTTTTTGGATTGGATTATGTCTGATTAATTGCAACATCTTCATTATTTACACCCTAAATAAAGAATACATATAAGGAAACTATGAAGAGTGAGAGCCTTACAAAATGAAAAGAATAAGCCATTTCATTTAGTCTTCCTACCTTATCCTTTTTTCCTATTTCCTACAAATAAATACTTTATGTAGTAGTAGTATTTTATACTACTAAATACCTTTCTCTCCCTTTCTCTGTTTTTTCCGATAGGCAAACATACGATGTCTAAATAATTGTAGGCCGACTCGTATAACTGAGGGTATTCTATCAGAATAATATAGTAGATATTCATCGTGTATGAAATGATGAACCGAGTGACTCCTACCTAAAGCTGTATTTAAGAAGAGAGCCGTAACCATAGTTACATCTGACACATCACTATCAACAAATCACATCTCCGAAAATAATCAACTCGGAAAACAAATTCTGATCTGGACCAAAAGCTACACATTAGAGATTTTAAATGTTGTCGAGAGCTTCTTGTGGAATAATGATCCACATCTCAACCGAAAGTGATCTAAATGTTTTTGTGCTAAATAAAACAAGAAACATGGAAAATAAAGATGTAAGTATTTTTTAATGGAATTTCAAAAAATAATTTTCTCGACACAAAATTTATCAAACTAAAGATAACCGACAAAACGGTTAAATACTAATTTATAAGAGTACTATACTAGAGTATGTGTCAAGAAACAATGCGTCTATTAATGATAAGATAAGGAGTTTAATGGAATCACAGTCCAGTTGTACATCTCGTGCAAGGTCCAATGGATTATATTGGAGGTCAATGAACGGAAATAAATATACTGCAACAGGTTGTTGTTCAGCCATTGAACTCATATAGCAGAATAGTATGCCTGAGTGACTTGCTTCAAGTTACATTAAACATGGTTGGTGTTCTCTACTTATTCCTAGGTGTTGTATGCTCAAATTGCTCCCTATTGCGCTTGTGTCCTATTGAGTACATTCTGGTGTGTCTATGCAAACGTAAGTTAGTTATTTTTTTGTGATAGCCTAATATGACTTAACTCTTTATAAGTAATACCTTAGCCCGGCAAATTAATTTTACTAATAAAAAAAAGTTTGGAAAATGAAATCACTTAATGTGCAACTGTCCTTTGAAATATACTATGGTTTAAATTCTAGAATGGGTGTCAACTCGTTATCTTACGTGTGAGCATTATTGTTTGGCCTTACATAAGTATATGGACTGCAGGACGGGTGACCGTAAGAGTTAAGGCGTGAGCACTTATCACTCCGTGCCAAGGGTCGTGGGTTCGATTCCCTCTATGGTGTGTTGGCCTTTTTTTATTAGAAAAAAAAGTCCGTCACGCAGGAGCTGCATAACCTAGCACTTTCCTCAGAATTTTTGTAGTGTAGACTACATTACTGAATAATTTGCTGTAAATCTACTATATATTTGTCAAATACCACTCACTCATTCACTCACTCACTCACTCACTCACTCACTCACTCACTCATCTATCAACGCCCAGCCCAAACCGCTCGACAGAAAATTTTGAAATTTTGCATGGACACTCCCTATATAACGTAGGCACTCGCTAAGAAAGGATTTTTTGATATTCGAATTTTTAAGCATTTTTAGGGGGGTTTAAAGTTTGAGTTGGTTAGAGAAGGCAAGCCTAGGCAGCCTGCGTTGCTAGGACGATAAAGAACAGCTGTTAGCTTACATTATCTATCTCATAGTTTTCTTTCTAATTGAGGTTAATTTCAACTATGATTGCAGACCTTGAATTACTAGAAATAAACTGTCACTCATAGAGTTTTAATTGCGTTTCTTTTCTGCCTGTGCCCGTCAGATAGGCTTACCATATTTTTGGAGAGTTAAACCGCGACACATTAATATGGGATGGACATACCAGGGGGGGTTGGGAATAAAAACAGTACAAATTATAAGCAAAATGGTGAGTTTTAAGCCTAGCAAGTAACGGGAAGGGGGGATCCTGAACTGTTAGTCTACCCAAACCTTAAAAATAAGAACGGAACTTTTTTTGATACTTGATTTTCTTTAAACAATCTCTCAGCCAAATAGTAGTGTCTGGCAGCTGGCAGCGCTGTGCAGGTAGTTCCAGCGTTTTACAGTTAGATTACTTCTCATATCTTTGACACTGTGAGCAGTAGTAAAAATGTTTATTGTAGAAAAGTAACCGATTTATAAACATGAATTCATTACTTTTTACATCTTACAGCCTTTTCCGGGACATTGATAAAACCGGGCGGGACACCGAAACAATTGCAAAATACCGGGACAGTCCCGGTCAAACCGTGATGTATGGCAAGCATATCCTTCCTTTAGATGTATGGATCTAGAGTTTTCTAGGTGAGGTAATAA
>OX328123.1:54209761-54337261 GCA_946811695.1 Gonocerus acuteangulatus | reverse complement strand
ATGTCTTTTGAGTCGCCTCAGTGAAGGGAGTGGGTGGGTGGCACTTGATAGGGATATATCAGGGACCCTAATATACCAGGCACCCTAATATATCAGGGATACATTTTGACGACTCAATGAGATCTCTGTCTGTAATTAAGTATGACTGAAAACATTAATCATTCATTATTTACTAGCCAGAATGGAGGTATTTTCTTATATTCACAAATAATATCTTTGAAATGCACTCTCAGGAAGATCAAAAGGAACGATGCCAAAACCTCCACAATTTAACCACCTTAATAATAATATATATATGTAAATATTCATTCACATGTAAATCGTTATTTGTTCAGAATTTACATTCCAACATTTATATCATTCATGAGTATTAATATAGTTAATTAAATGAGTTTATCGAGTCGTTAATTACTTAGAAGCTGGTAACAAGCCATTAAATCAAGTCTCCATGTTTTATTATCACTTCCCTTATAAAATTTGCCTAAAACTATTAACCTCTTTAGTACATAAGTGCAGTGAAGTGGCACATTGTATTACTAAAATCGACCCATAGATTTACTCGCAAAGTTCCAGACATTTTTTAATATTTACTTTTCCAATTGAAAAATAAACAAGAAGTGAAGTTTCCAAAAGTAATATTTATTGGTTTAGTTTTTTAAGTACGATTATTTAGTTCTGAATATATTTAGTATATCATTTATGTAATTTTTAATTACAACTCATCACTATTATAATTGAGTCTATTTTCTAGTTTCTCTGACATTATTAAAGTCCAAGAAAAGAATAGTCGCATCTTGAATCGTGTAAAAGTCTTCTATTAGGACGTCCATCAAGGTCGAGCTCATTTTCGGGAAATTTTTCATTAGTGTATATAAAACACAATTTAACCACATTTTAATCAATCACTTAATTTTCTTCGTAATCAACTTTTTCTCCTCTTGTTACTGGTAGCTTTCAATTTTCATTGCTGGAGAAAGACTTTGGGTTTGATGCTCATACAATTGAAACTTCCTTAACTCATCCTGCTTAGAATTTGACTTTTTCCCTAGTAATACATTTTCTAAATAAATAAGTGAAATCCTGGATATTGTCTGGGAAGTAAGCAGTACACGGAAAAATCACCCTAATAAATTCAATAATTTTTTAGCTTTGTTCGTAAGTGATCTAGAATTATCATGATAAAAGAACACTTGATTGGCATTTGCAAGCGGTTTTTGATCCACGATATGAATCTGTGCCTTTTGATCCACTCACTGCTCTGACTCCACACGATTTTTATGAACGTCGGTATTTTTTTTTTTTTTTTTTTTTTTAACGGCGCATCGACTATTTTGGGCTATTAGCGCCGGGAAATCTACAGGTTGCCACCCGTTCATAATGCCAACAGCACGTGGTCGGTCACCCATTCAGGTACTGACCACGCCCGTCGTTGCTTAACTTCGGTGATCTTCGGTGTTGGGGCTTGCGTGCTTCTAGGAACCTTGGTGCTATGTCAGCTCAGGTTCAACCATGCTGAACAGGACCTAGGGGAGAAGCCAGACGAAAGTGGTACCATGGGTGGTGGTGGTTTTTTTTTTTTTTTTTTTTTTTTTTTTTTTTTTTTTTTTTTTTTTTTTTTTTTTTTTTTTTTCAGAAAACACCCAATCCTAAGGTTGCGGCAGCCTACGCTGAGAGGATGGATGGCACAGGGTGAATAAACATGACGTGCATCGAGTAGGTAACCCCTTGGGGCACCGGGCGACCCCCCATTGTAAGTAGCCTTCCTGTGGCATGCGGGGCTCTGTTGCAGGCGACGGTTTTTATCCCTTGCTTCTCGTGGGAATTAAAATGCCAAAAAAACATAAAAATAAATCTAATTTACCTGATCCTGTGGGGGCTTCGGCACCGACAGAGCAAATTGATGAAACAAATGACACTAATGAAACTACCGAGGTGACTAACGTACTCGACAATCCACTAACACCTGCCACAGATACAGAATCCCTTTCGGATTTAGTTAGAGAGGTAGGGGACTTGGTCATGGGTTCTCCCGGGCCGTCAACATCTGTTGAAGAAGAAAAAGACTCTGCACCAGGGAAGAAACTCTCAGGTGCACAGAGAAGAAGACTGAAGAAGGCTCTGGCTCTTGCTGATGATAAGGCGGAACCTGGGACCTCTGGAGGAAAGCGCAGGAACAAAGAAGGCTCTAACACTCCCTCACCTGTGGTAAAGAAGAGGCAGAAGATGATGATAAGACCGGTGAGCTATGCCGGAATTGCATCAGACTTCAAGCTGGCACTTATCCCGACGGAGTACCCCGAGAGTGGTTTCACCATGGATCACTACAGGGCACTGAACGATGTAGTAATCAAACGGATGGATGATTACTACAGAGATAATGAGACTAGCATCGAGATCGAGATCGATGGAATCTACATGGGCGGGGGAGCCATTGTAGTGAACAGTCTTGATGGTGAATCAAAGGAATGGCTCAAAAAATACATGCCTGGGGTGGACCTAGGTGAGCACAAGATCAGAACGGCAGAATTGTGCGAACTGACACCGATGGTACGAGCTGGTATGTTTGTGCCTGGAGGAAAGGTTGACAGCCAAGACCTATTGAGGAGGATCGGCTGCCAGAACAAGTGCAATACCAAGAGCTGGATTGTTCTGGATCAGCAGAAGAGAGATACCGGACACTTCGTCACGGTGAAGCTGCCAGAGCACGACCTGGGCGCAATTCAGGAGAGGAGGAACGGACGTCTTGGATACGGTGTATTCAAGATCGTGCTGCAGCCCCTGCTGAAGAAAAAGAAGGAGATAGACACGGCCATGGAGGAAGACACCCCAGCCGCTCAGGACGGGGAGAAGGAAGCAGAGGAGACTAAGCCGCCGGTGGTGGAGCCGAAGTCTTCAGTGGAAGTGTGTCCGGACGGTAGGGCGGAAAGCTGTGGGCAACGGGAGGTTTCTAGGCTGGAGGTTGTGGGTCCTTGTGGCCCCTCCCCCGCAGAGCCTGGAAGCGAGCCTCTCCGAACCTCCAGTGGGAAGCCCACTGTGTCGGAGACCTTACGCTGATGACGATAAAGCTACTGCAGGTCAATCTGCACCACTGCAAAGCGGCTACTGGTTTGCTTGAGCAGTATGCACGAGGTAAGGGTTTAGATCTTATCCTTATACAAGAACCATATGTTTTTAAAGGACAGGTACGGGGTTTGGGATGGAAAGGCTACAGTAATATTTCAGGGCACGAGCCGAATCCCAGGGCCTGTATTGTGTTCAAAAATGGACTTAATGTTTTTCCTTTATGGCAATTCTGTTACAGAGACCTGTGTGTAGCAAGCTTTACTGCTCGTCTGGGAGGTGTGCTGAGGGAAGTGGTGCTCCCATACGAGCAGTGCAATCCACCTGGAGAGAGAATGCGAAACGCCGTGGAACACTGTAGGAGGAGAGGACTGCAGTGTCTGGTAGGATGCGACGCAAATGCACACCACACAATCTGGGGAAGTACTAATTGTAATCCTAGAGGTGAGTTACTATTAGAATATATTATGAATAATGACTTGCACGTTGTCAATAAAGGTAATGAGCCAACCTTCATAATTAAGAATAGGAGGGAAGTCATTGATATTACCCTTGCTACTAGGTGGTTAACAACGGTGATCAGGAACTGGAGGGTAGAGGAGGAAGTTTCGGGTTCAGATCACAGGTATATCACATATAGGTTAGATGGGGAAGGGCCTGTAGCTCTTACCCTAAGAAATCCAAGATACACTGACTGGGATCGGTATAGGGAAATTCTAGCCTGTAGGATGGATAGCTGTCCACAGAGGGTTAACACTTGTCTTGAACTAGAGGTTATGAACAATTTTCTCACGGAAGCTGTTATCAAGGCGTATGAGGATAGCTGCGTTGGGAAGGTTCAGAACAATAATAGCAATTCCACATGGTGGAACAAAGACCTATCACAGCTCCGGAGGGAGACGAGAAGACTCTTTAATAAGGCTAAAAGGAATGGGTCCTGGGAGGAGTACAGGAAGAAAATGGCACAGTACACAGCTGCCGTGAGGAAAGCGAAGAGAGAGGCCTGGAGGAAATTCTGCTCTGAGGTGAGATGTATAGCGGAATACTCAAGACTCCACAAGATACTCGCGAAAAGTCCCACGAAAAATATGGGGACTGTGAAGAAAGAAGAGGGTTTCACGGAGTCAGCCGAGGAATCCCTGGACTACATACTTGCAACACACTTTCCTGACAGCGAGCTGGTTAATCCGGATGACAATGATTGTCCAGTCAGGAGAGGTAAACCGGAGGTATGGAAACGTGGAAAGGAGGTAGTGAGAGCGGCTCACGTCAGATGGGCCATCAGGACCTTCAGTACATACAAATCACCGGGAATAGATGGGATCTATCCTGCCTTTTTGCAACAAGGGATGGAGATACTTTTATCAGCACTTATTACGCTCTTCAGAAGTAGCCTTGTACTAGGCTACATACCACGGAACTGGAGAGTAGCCAGACTATGCTTTATCCCCAAACCAGGAAGAGCGTCACACCTGTATGCAAAGGACTACAGGCCGATATGTCTATCATCTTTCTTACTCAAAACACTAGAGAAGATCATAGACAGGCACATCAGGGATTCTGCGCTAAGACATAATCCTCTTGACAAGCAACAGTACGCATATCAGACAGGCAAATCGTGCGAATTAGCACTACATGATCTGGTGTGCAAGCTGGAGAGGACTGTACAGTACAAGGAGACAGCACTATGTGCATTTCTAGACGTGGAGGGAGCTTTTGATAAAACTCCCATCGCGGCGGTAAGAGACGCCATGGTCAGCAGGAAAGTAGAGGAATTCATAACAGACTGGACGGTAACCCTTTTGAGAGACCGTACCATAAGACTGTTAGAGGGAACTTACTGCAAACATATCAAACCAAGGACAGGCTGCCCCCAGGGGGGAGTCTTATCACCTCTGTTGTGGTGTATGGTGGTAGATACACTGCTGACAAGACTCAAGGATCAGGGATTTAACGTACAGGCGTATGCTGATGACCTGGTGATTAAAGTGGCGGGGAAGGTATTACCAACTCTAGCTGAACTGCTCGATGCAGCACTACGCATTGTGGACGAATGGTGCAGGGATAAACATCTTAAGATTAACCCGCAGAAGATTACACTGGTACCCTTCACAACAAGAAGGAAAGTGGAGGGACTAGGCACACCGAGGCTTGCAGGCAGCAATTTAAGTTATTCCAGTACAGTAAAATACTTAGGAGTCACCTTGGACTCGAAACTTAACTGGAAGGAGCACATCCACAACACAGCCAACAAGGCCACACGGACCCTGTGGGCATGCAGGAGAGTTGTTGGGAACAACTGGGGCATAACCCCCAAGGCTATGCATTGGATTTACACTACGATTGTGAGACCGATAATTACGTATGGTGCAATAGTGTGGTGGCATCGCTGCGACACTACAATCAATAAGAGATTACTAGGCTCCCCTCAAAGGATGGCTTGCCTGATGATTACAGGTGCAATGGGCTCCACCCCCACGGGGGCTATGGAGATCCTGCTTAACCTAAGGCCAATAGAGATTTTTATTGAAGAAACGGCTAGACATACGGCATATAGGTTTAGTATATTGGGACAGAAACCATGTCCAACGTTTAGTGCACACTGTGATATTATCCGGAGGAATCTGCAGGAACCAATTCTCTGCATGCCTTCGGACTACCAAGACCAGATAACCTTCAACTCAAATTTTGTTACAATAATCAAAACAAGAGAGGAGGCGATGGGACTTAAAATGATACAAAGCCGGGTAGACAGCTATGGATTTACCGACGGCTCGAAAACTGAACTAGGTACAGGAGCAGGGGTGTGGATTCAGGATACCACACACAGTCTCAACATACCACTTGGCAATTATGCTACAGTGTTTCAAGCTGAGGTATTGGCCATTAATATGTGTGCGGACATCATGAACAGCGGAAGCCCTAGAGACAAACGCTTTACAATATTCTCGGACAGCCAAGCCGCTATAAGGGCATTAGCTGCAAACAGAATAAAATCTAAGGTCGTACAGGAGTGTAAGGATAGCCTGAATAATCTAGGCAGGAAAAACGGGGTCAAACTAGAATGGGTACCAGGGCACTCTGGCATACCTGGGAATGAGAAGGCTGATGAATTGGCTAATATAGGTGCATCCATGACACCTTTTTCACCAGAACCAATATGTGGAATTGCACCGGCTGTTGCCAGATTGAGCATCCGTAGGTGGGCTGAAGCTGAACACAAGAGGAAATGGAGCAGAAGTGCTACCCAGAGACAGGCGAAGAAATTTTTGGTCTTTGCGGATAAGAAAAGAACGGATTCACTGCTTAATCTATGTAGAAGCAAGGTGAAACTACTGACAGCCCTACTTACAGGGCACTGCAAACTACGGAGACACCTCTACTCCATGGGACTCTCCAATACAACATGGTGCAGATTGTGCTCTGAGGACGACGAGACCCCATACCATATTGTATGCAGATGCACGACGCTGGCAGCCAAGAGGTATTTGCACTTTGGGACGGCGATAATTGATGATCCAAGGAGGATACCGGAGCTGAACATCACAACGTTAAGGAAGTTCATCTCTGATACGGGTCTGGCATTGTAACAGAACGACACGTCAGGTGGCACAATAGGTCTTATAGGCCTCGGTGCGGCTCCCCGGTTAGCCGGGCACCTTGTCTCTAAAATCTAATCTAATCTAATCGGTGATCTACGGAACCGGTGTATTCAACGTGGCTATGGCCGTTGGCTAACGTCGGTATTAAAATTAACTGGACATTCTCACGGGATTTATCGAAACTCTTGCTTTCTCCAACTTAACATTTTTTCCGGGTAGTCCTTGTAATGGTAATATTATCGGAGTGTTATTGCTAAGTAAAAAATAAATGATCGAAATCGTTTATACAAAATATACTAAAAGTCGGAATGATTTATTGTCTGAGGTGGCAATGACCTCAGATTTCGGCCTCAAAAAAAATCTTCCAAAGACCTAAACAAGGGATTTAAGAATGCGGCTGGAAATACGTACATACAAATCTCCACTTCCTGTGTACATAGCCCGCCGTTGAATTGTCGATACCTTGACCGGTGTCCTTCCTTGGCGATAAGCCCGCTGCTTTAGGAGTACTCTATTCCATTGCCGGCCCATAAATCCGGTGAGGTCGTTGGTTGGAGGTCCTCGTATTTCTCATCATACAAACATACAATAGTCAGGACTCAGGAAGGAAATGTTCCTTTCGAGGACTGTAGAATGGCGTATGACGTGGCCATCCATGCACAACACCTAACGTATTGTTAGAAGTTACCAAATATCGATGAGGTAGTTATCATAAAATATATAGAAATTTGAATAAAACGTCGAACGAACTTAACGTCACATTCCTGAAGAATGTGCTTAAAATAAGCTAATAAGCCTAAATATGATCGCTCTTTAATATTTGCCCCCTGAAGAAAGTCCCAACTTCTAATAGATTAATTTCGATTTTTTTTTAAGGACACATCGTAGAAGGAACTAAAAATAAGAGCGAATAAATAAGCTTGTTCAAATCTTTCGCCTTAGATCAGCACGATGTATGCTGAGTTTCATTGTATACAACAAATATTTCGACTTTTAGGAAAAATAATAATAATTATTATTATTTTTCCTAAAAGTCGAATTTACTTCGGAATGAAAGTCGAATTTACTTCGGAATGAAATTATAATTTCATTCCGAAGTAAATCCTCTCTCCAGATGGACCGTTTTTGTTGGCTAACTCATTCGTTCTATCGTTTGTTATGGGAATGCTAATACCAAATTATGCGACAAAAAATCAAAATATATACGTATATATATATATATATATATATATATATATATATATATATATATATATATATACATATATATATAAATCAGTCCCGTAACAGGCCACAAGGGCCCAGAGGGGCAGATACTGTAGAGGTATCAGATTCTTGACCATACGGCACACTAGGGAGATAGTGTGGTCGATGCTCCGACCGCCTGATTTTTCCCTTGCTACTTCGACTGCTAGAGTCATTAGCACCAAGGTGCCCATTGATAAATTAATTAAAGGCTGGGTGGGCCTAGGGACGCCAAATCATATATATATATATATATATATATATATATATATATATATATATATATATAATATATATATCATTGTCGGTACCCTGCAGATGGAATCGATGAAGATTTGACGTTTTCTGTAGACTGTGGAGGGCGAAAAGACAAATATATAGACTTGAAGCTTCAATGAAAGCTTATGAAAATATTTCAAGAAACTACAATTTTATATTATGTTTGCGGAACACTGTTAAAATAAAATAAAATAAATAAATAAAATATATTATTTTTGCACTATTCTTAACGTTTTTCTACTCACGTTTAGAATCACTATAATTAATGTTCGAGGTCGCTTCAATTAACACCGAAGTGGCATCTATTCCCCGCATGGTTCGGTTAACGAACTGAGCATCTTGAAGTTTGATCGAGTGGATGTCTTCTGTGTATTCCGATGACTCGTGTGGGTACTCCTGAGCGTTTTTGTGTTGTTTCTGTATTACAATATAAAATATATAGTTAACTAATCCAGACGTAATTTTACTTATGAGTTCTACATGTTGGATGTTTTTGTAGCACATTTCGAAGGAAATATTTCTGTAATAAGTTGGCTAAAACTCTTCCAAGATCTAAATTGTTAGTATTCCATACACCGGAAAGGGTCTCAGCCCCCCCCCCCCCCCGAAATTTTCCCAGCCCCCTCCGAAATTATTTTCTATAAACGCCCATGGTCATTAGCACCAGATAATCTGTTCTACGGTAGCTATGATCGATGTTGTCAGTCTATACGTTGCTCTGCCTGCTGAAGGCTCCCTGAGGTGGAGGGTGAGATTTTTAGTTTAATTGTCCTTGAAGGAGGCGTCAAAGGGAAATATAGTTTTGTCAAAGAATAATGCGTATTTAATGAATTTTTACCATATGTATACATTCTCAAACATAGGACCACCCTGTTATAATAAGTAAAACCAGTATACATGGTGTGGCAGATTGGCTAAAACTTACTACGAACTAAAGGGTCCATGCACACTACTTGAGCGTACTGTTACATTTAATAGTAAGTTTTTACTTGACATCAGTTTTTTCGGCTATTTATTCAACTTGTTAAAATAAACAAAATTAACATTTCCAGACTTTTGGTAATGTTGCCCTGACGATAAAACACATACTGACTGAGACACTTTACTCACACCACAAGACTTACATACATTACTTGCAGAAGGTAGCGCTCACTTCTACACTATATTAAATTATTTAAAGAACACTAACTTATATAATAAAATCTAACCAATCTTCCTTCTACTCCTTGTGCTTCCAATTTAAATTGTTTATTTTAATAGCCTATGAATTCGATTTAATTACACTAACGTACTCTAAAACTAGGACTATCGACACAGAACAAACTGAAAAACTTACATACGACTCTTAAAGACCCTATCCCACAAAAAGACAGGACCAATGTAGTCTACAGAATCCCCTGCATCACACCCAACTGCAATAGTGCGTACATTGGACAGACTAAAAACCCAGTAAGAAAACGTACTCTATTTTATTTATTTTGTGTTTTATATTTGAATTCTTAATGTAAATTAATTGCGTTCTATATTTTTAAATTATTTGTATTCAGTTCCAACTGCTTTTCTCGGATATATTTTCGAATCAACTCTTATGAATTTCGAAACCGGTTTGAAAATCTTAGCAAATGTAAAGCACCAATTCAAAAGATCGAGTTTCGCTTTGAGATTTCATTTTAAATTTCAGTGTTTACATATTTCGCGAAAGATTAAGACAAAAAATTATCTGTTCCTACTATAAGCTATCTAAATTACACAAGGAATAAGAACGAAAACGCGCCAAGAAGTCGCAATTCCTTCTAGTCCAACTTCGTTATTTATTTTGTACTAGTGTCGGTTAGCTTAAGTACATTTTTCGTCTATCTATCTTGCAAGGTATGTGCATTGTTGTTTCTGCAGGACAGATTTTCCATTTCAACCCTAACATTAATAACACACTAGTAATTTATTTATTTTTTTTTATATTGTGTTAAAAAAATAGATTATAATGAAGCAAAATAAAAGAATAAATATCAATAATCAACAATTAAATTCAATCATGAGTAAAGCTGATAAATTATTGCCTATCCTAAAATTACCAATTATCGAAGACTTTTGTTCAATGACCAATTGATTTTTGTTCACTTGTTGGGTTAAAAAGGATAAGTTAACTGGATCCATGTGTATAATTAGCTTATTTACAGATCTTCATATTCCGTTCGGTGTAGGAATAGGTGGTACAATGTCTCTTCTTTTCATAAGGCGCATATTCTACAGTCATCTTCAGATCTTCATTGACAGGGCGAAACGCTGTCAATGTGGGGTGCTCATAAATAAATTATAAAAAAAAAAAAAAAGATCTTCATATTCCGTTCGGTGGAGGAATAGGTGGTACGATGTCTCTTCTTTTCATAAGGTGCATGTTCTGCAGTCATCTTCAGATCTTCATATTCCGTTCGTTGGAGGAATAGGTGGTACAATGTTTCTTCTTTTCATAAGGTGCATGTTCTGCAGTCATCTTCAGATCTTCATATTCCGTTCGGTGGAGGAATAGGTGGTACAATGTCTCTTCTTTTCATAAGGTGCATGTTCTGCAGTAATCTTCAGATTTATTAGGATGTGAACTTCCTTTTACTAGTCACTCTGTATACATTACTATAATTACGCGTTGTAGAAAAATCCTCTGCCAATCCCAATACACAAATTCTGCACGAGCTGAAGTTCAGTGCGCGCTGTAGACCCTCGAGCATCGAGTGGTTGCTTTGCTTAATCTCTCCAGGAATCTTCCATGTTAATCAAAGGAAAGTTATGATTAGCCATCTTAGATATATCTTTGTAATTTTATATTATAAACTCGATAACAATCCTATTTCTCAAATTTTCCTCCCTTTTTAAAAAAAAATTGTTTTATAAACAACGGTTATGTTGACAGTCCTCCAGAAGGAAGGAAATTACAAATTTTACCTAACTGTAATTTGTCACAAATGTTTTTTAAATGAAATATTTCCCAATACTCTATAGACTTTTCTATAGGAAGGATATTTCACCAGAGGCTATTGAGAAGTTTTTACTTCTTCAGCTTTTTTTTTTTTTTTTTCTTTTGCAATATATGTGAATGATGAGTGTATATTTATGGAATAAGTAACTGTATTCTAAGCAGTGCAACTGGAAGAAACATATTTACCTACATTTTGCATACGAGTTATCAAAAGGCTTTCCTTGAGTGTGAATTCTCAATTGTTCATTTTAGCACCTCCCTTCGAAGAAAAGAACCTATTGAGGTTGCACTCCTGACGGAATTTTTAAACAATTTCCTCAAATTTTTATTAATCGTACCTAGAAAACACCGAAAAATTATCCCGTTTAAATTTATATATACATATATATATATATATATATATATATATATATATATATATATATATATATATATATATATATATGTATACATGTGTGTGTGTGTGTGTGTGTGGGTGTCGTTTTTTTCGCCACGAAACATGGTATATAGTGTTCTCCTAGCAAAGGATTGACCAAGTTTCTTCACCAGCAATATGGACGTAATCTTTGTATTATTGGAAGGGAACTTGTCGGGGCAATCTAATGAGAAATACGTGTTGTAAAAATTAACTGAATCGGTCTATTGGAAGTGAGGCTTTACTTTGTACTATGTTTGAACAGCATTCACCCCGCAAACCTACCAGCTAGGAGCGCCTCCGTTTTGTTTGACTTTGTATGGGTTGTGATCTTCTGACTTCTACCACTAGTGGCGCTGTATCCATTTCCTGCAAGCTGCAGAGCTGTTCATGTTTTCATTTTATTTCTATAGGTTATTTTAAGCAAATTATTCAGAAATGCAGTCTGTGGAAAGTGCTTAGTTATGCAGCTCCTGCTTGACAGACTTCTTATTGAAGAATTTACTGAATAGAAGAAAATATATGTTTCCAATAAGAACCAATAGCCAATTAATGTCCACTTCATTTCATTTTCAGAATAACGTCTCGTTTTAGCGCGGTTTTCATTGTCCCTGCCAGGTTTTGCATTCAAACAATCGTAGCCCATAAACTGCAATCCCCGTAAATGTTATTTCGCAAATGAAACAACAGTGGAAACTTTTGAGTCTTAGTTTCTCATTGTGTTCATTAGTAAATTTGAAATTCAATACTTTGAAACGTTTGGGCTTGAAACTGTTTAACAAACGTTTTGCGCCCAGTGTGTACTGGGCAAAAGAAAGTCACCACAATAAATTGCGCTGAGATCAAATTTGAAGCTATACTCCCTTTAGTGTTTATAGGTAAAGAAAACCATTAGTTAAATTGTTTTGACATTTCTGAAGGAATTAATATCAACAATTATTTAAAAAATATATAAATTCGAACGTGCTAATAGCTTCCAAATGCTAGGTAAGTTGTTTTTAAAAAAGGTCGTCTATAGTTATGTGAATAAATCATTTGTTATAATTAATCAGATTAATCAGATTTTGCGTAGAAAACGAGTTTTGCAAAGAATTCGAAATTATGAGAAGGAATTAACGTTGCATTTCATTTTTCCGTATCTGATTTAGTAATGCTATGAAAGATCCTGTTACCAGCATAACAGCAATGTTTAATTTAAACAAGAACTGAGCAAGGTAATAACTACAATAAATAAAATTCGTAGGTATTGTAAGGCCCCGTTTTCCCTTTGGCCTTGTTAAGTGAATAAGGATGAGAGAAAAGGTTGGCTGTCCATCTCTAGAGATGTGAGAACCACGAATCCGCAAACGTTGCGTCTGGGATGTTGGCACTGCACGTGGCTGATTCGTAAGATTCCTGGAAGATCTAAGACCTGACAAGAGTTTCTAGTTCAATCACCTGCAAAAGCAGGAGTGGGGTACAAAGGGTTTAAAAAGAGCTGGCTTACCTCCGACCGGGAGAGTTTGCATCCGTTCCTGAGACTTCGGCCCAGATGCTGTTCAGAGGTAGGCCAGTTCCAAATTCTCTATAATCTCCCCAAATGATCATATTTGATAACTCTACCTATCCGTCTCTCTCACTCAACCTTTTCTCTCATCGTAGCAATGGTTTATGATATTTATGTTTTGTATCCTCTGTGTAAATTATAGTTTTAAAAAGGAATTTCCGCTTCTCTAAAATATTTCCCCATTGTCTATATCTCTAAATCCCGTCCTTGCTAATCAGTCCCTTACAAATGGTGTCAGGTTTCCGGGTATTATTTAAATGTCCAGCTGCAAGCCGGCATTAGATAAGAACCCTGCTCTCGAGATAGGCCGGCGGCTGTACTGCTGACGCTGATAGGACAATTCCTCGAACTGATATCTCGGCGCTGGGTAGTTGTTCATTCAATGTCCTCACGTTTCCTGGTTTAAGGACCGCCAAATACGGATATTTGGTGGTTAGCCCTGTTAGAGAGTAAAGCAATCCCTATTCGTAAGCATAACGTGTTGGGGTTCACTGGAAACGTTGAAAATAGAGCTATACGATGGTGGTAACGGAACAGCAGTTTGCCGATCTGAAAACGGCATTGGATCAGGCGTTGGCTGCAAATGAGCAATTCAGGGAAGAATTCGAGAGGACAAGGCATGAGGGTAAGCCAGGAAAGAGGGATCTTTCTCTTCAGGGAATGGTCGGTCCATGGTCCGGTGACGATTCTGGGGTTCCAATCCAAGACTATCTCAATGGTTTGGAATTAGTGGCAACTAGCGGAAACTGGGAAGATCGTGATAAATCCCTTGTGTTAAGGATGAGACTGAAAGGGATGGCTGCGAAATTTTTGGCCAGCAGATCGGATCTCAAGGGGCCAAATGTAAAATATTCCACGATTCGAGATGCTCTTTTAGACCGCTTTAAGGCGACTATGCAACCTGAGCAGTTTCTCCTTCAGCTTAGTTCAATGAAACAAGAGCGTGGGGAGGATGTCAGAACTTTCGGAGATCGTTGTCGGGAGATGGGTGAACGATCACTCTCAGGTGAGGGATCGGAGGACGAAGTTATAGGGGCTCGCAAACAACTGGATAAAGTCGTCCTTACATCATATTTAAATGGGCTCGGAGGAGAGATTGGGAGGCTGACGAGACTCGCGTTCCCAAAGGAATTACAAACCGCGATTGAGAAGGCTAGAGCCATTGAAACGGAGTTAGGGCGACACGAAAAGGGAATATTTACTGTAGAGAAGAATCCCCAGGATAACGAAATTCCCAGTCCCGAGGAAGTTGGACAAAGCGAAGTAAGGGTCATTGAGAGGGGTAATCCAAGTGGCTGTTATCGCTGCGGGGATACGAATCATTGGGCCAGGGGATGTCGACAAACAGAGAGGGTTAGTGATATTTCTCCCAAAAATAGTACGAATTGTTATAGGTGTGGTCGTCGTGGGCATATCGCTCGCCAATGTCGTTCCAAACCCCTCGTGAAAGAAACTTTGCCAAAGAAGGCCCCAAACGCGAACGACTTGGGGAGGGCCCCGGCCCTAAGTCGGCGACAAGGGGATCGCGCTACGAATTACTAGGCATAGGTGGGGGAGGTGAGAAAGGGTTAAAGGTGAGCACCTGGATAAATGGGCGGATTCATAGGATGATAGTAGACACTGGTGCTGAAGTTACTCTAATCAGGTCTCCTGCCTCAGGATCCAAATTAAGACCCGCGACTAGTAAGATTAGGGGGGTAACTTGTGTGGTATTCCCGGTACGCGGTATTCAAACGGTGAATATCGAAGTTAAGGGCCATCGACTGTCCCACGACGTCATAGTGGCTGACGTCTGCTTAGAAGGAGATGGACTATTAGGCTTAGACTTACTAGGGAAATTAGACGCCCATATAGACCTACGTTCGGGATTGTTAGTCACGGGAGCATCGCCTAAAATTGAATCCCTACCTTCCGTTGGTTCGATAACAAAGAGGGATGAGTTAAAAATGTCTGCGAACCGAGAGTGGGTACGTTTTATGAGTAGGACGGCGAGAGAACTAGAAGCCAAGTTTTCAGGTCATATCTTATCCCTTCCAACTAGCGTGAATATAGGAGCTAAGCCGATAGTCAAGGAGGAATCAAGACACACGGGGAAGAAGGATAACAAAACCAGCTCAGCGCGTCTTTCGCGAGAGGAAACGCTTCCGGCCTTCAGTGAATCTCTATTAGAGATTTCCGTACCAGGGAAACTAGACCAGAAAGCTGTCATAATTGAGCCGTCAAGAGCACTTCCCAATGGGGTTGTAGGAGGGAGATGCATTAACACTCCTCGGGACGGCCGTTCGTGGATGCAGTTCGTCAATTTGACCGCTTCGGCTGTGACATTGCCACGGCTTCTAGTGGTAGGTCTGGTAGAGAGAGATTGGGCGGAAGAAGGTGGATCTTGTTCGGAGAGGGAACGCGAGGATGGCTCTAAAACTCCTGTTGGTTTCGCCTCGATCGTTGGCGAGAAATTGGGCCATTTAAGTGGTGGGGAAAGGAGGGATATGGAGTCCTTGTTGTCCAGATATTCAGACATTTTTTGTGAACCGGGTCCCGAAGGTTGCTCCCTGCCTGTTCAGCACCATATTGAAACTGGAGATGCCAGACCTGTGGTGAAACGCCCGTATCGTGTGCCTTTCAGTGAACGGGAGGAAATGGAACGGCAGGTTCAGACGTTGCTTGAACGAGGCGTCATTACGCCGTCTAAAAGTCCTTGGCAAGCACCTGTAATTCTAGTCAAGAAAACTTCCCCAACAGGTGACTTAAAGTATCGATTCTGCACAGATTTCCGTGGCCTCAATGCAGTTACTAAGGTCGATACTTACCCGCTTCCGTTGATACAGGAAACCTTAGAACAATTGGGGAGTAGCTAAATCTTTTCCACAATTGATCTTTCGAGTGGGTACCACCAAATACCGATAGCACCCCAGGATCAGGCAAAAACGGCCTTCACGACTGTAAACGGACACTATGAGTACAAAAAAATGGCTTTCGGCCTTGCGGGGGCACCTGCCACGTTCCAACGGGTCATGGACCAACTTCTTGGCCGACTGAAGGGCACCGGGTGTTTCGTTTACCTCGATGATGTGGTGGTTTATAGCTCATCACTGAGGGAACACATGCTCCGGTTAGAGGAGTTGTTCGACATATTCAGAGGCGCTAATCTAAAAGTGAACTTGTACAAGTGCGCTTTTGCGGCATCGGAAGTGACCTATCTGGGACACGTAGTTACAGCCGAGGGAGTGAAACCAGATCCTAGAAAATTAGAGGCGATCAAGTCTTTTCCAGCCCCCAGAAATGTGAAGGAGTTGCGAAGTTTTCTAGGGTTGGCAAGCTATTACCGTAAATTCATAAAAGGCTTTGCGGATCTTTCAAGACCGCTGACAGAATTAACTGGCTCACGAGTTCGATTCCAGTGGGGCGACAAGCAACGGAAGGCTTTTGAATCGCTAAGAGAAATCCTAAGTTCGGACTCAGTTTTGTGCTATCCGAATTTCAGCGAGCCATTTATATTGTCCACCGACGCATCAGGAGTAGCTCTGGGTGCCATTCTGTCCCAGTACAGAGATGGCGGCAAGAGACCTGTTTGCTACGCTAGTAGGCAGTTGAAGGGTCCAGAACTCAACTACTCGGCAACAGAACGAGAACTGCTAGCGGTGGTTTGGGCAACAAAGCTGTTCCGTTGTTATTTACTAGGGCGAAGGTTTAAGCTTGTCACTGACCACTCTGCCTTGAGGTGGATGCTAAGCCTTCGAGACCCGTCTTCACGGCTGACCAGGTGGGCCCTTCGGTTAGAGGAGTTCGACTATGAAGTCGAACATCGCCCGGGGAAGAATCATTCTAACGCTGATGCTTTAAGCCGTACAATAGCTGTAGTCACGGGAAATAGGCAGAAAATAACCCGAGGTAAATTGAAGGATGCTCAAAAGGAGGATATGTGGTGTCAAAGAGCCATCAAGAGAGGCACTGTTCATGTACAAACAGATGCCGATGGCCTGCTATATTGGGCCGATGGGGCAACGGATGAGTCGGAATGGAGGCTTATGGTGCCTGAGGGTCTACGAAAAACAATCGTTGAAGAAAATCACTCGAAACCATGGGCTGGGCACCCAGGGGCTGATCGTACTCTCGCGGTAATCAAAAGCTCATATTATTGGCCGGGCATGGCGGCGGATGTTAAGTCCTTTGTGGAACGGTGTCACGCGTGCGCTAGCAGAAAAAGTCCTGTATCTCAAAAGGTCCCCCTGGAAGCTCCCTATATGGCACAGGGCCTTTCGAGCAGGTATCGCTAGACATATTTGGGCCTTTGCCGACTTCCAAAAGGGGCCATCGTTACCTTTTGACCGTAATTGACAATTTTACACGGTATGCGGAGGGAATACCACTGAAGGGGCAAACAGCTGAAGAAACGGCCGTAGCACTCGTCGAGAATATTATCACTCGACATGGGGTCCCTAGGAGGTTGTTAACAGACCAGGGAAGAAATTTCGTTTCTCGACTGTTTACTCAAGTTTGTAGAGCTCTGGGGATTAGGAAATTACAAACTACCGCCTACCATCCGGAATGTAACGGAATGGTAGAGAGGTTACATCGAACTCTTACCGATTCGATGTCCCAATATGTGCGAAGAGACGGTCGTGACTGGGATAAGTGGGTCCCATATGCTCTCATGGCATATCGAGCAATACCTCATTCGTCGACAGGGTACTCCCCAAACTACCTCATGCTTGGGCGAGAATTGGTAACTCCGTTTGATTGCTGGGTAGGTCCAACCAATGACGGATCGGAATCAGCGGACCATGTCGAAAAGTTAGGGCATCGGCTGAAAGAAGCCTATAAGGACACTTTGAGTCGTGCCGAAAAGGCCTGGGCAATGAGGACCCATTATTGTAATGCCCGGCGTAAGGAGCGACGCCTAGAGGTGGGGGGTTGGGTCTATCTCCATTGTCCAGCCGTAAAGCCTGGGAATTGTCCAAAATTCCACTGTCCCTGGACAGGCCCACACAAAGTAGAAAGGGTTCTTTCGCGAGTGAACTATGAGATCCGACTGGCCACTGGATCTCTGAATGTAGTTCATATAAATAGGCTAAAACGGGCCCCGGGGGGAGGAGGGGATTCGCACCCTAAGGTTATGACGAAGGCAGGTGGGGCAACCCGGGAAGTGGAAGGGTCGGAAGATGAGGTCATGGAGCCGGAATGGGAAATTAACCCAGGGTGTTGTTATGGCTCAGAAGACGACTCTTGTGAGGACCAAGATGAAATTGAAACGCAGAGTGAGATTCACAGACACTGTCCGGTTGCTGCGGGAAGATCGCCAGAATGTAATGACCCTGCCTGCCCTCTGGGCGTTAGATCCTCTCCTGAGGAAGAAAACAGGGAAATAACCCAGGATAGTCAAGGGGAGGGAAACGAAGGACGGATTGAGACAGGTGGGACTTCCGGGGAAAGTTCCAGTGGTTCAGATAGCGAGAGCCAAGCTCAGCCAAAGGGGAAACCTGATGCTACTTGGACACCAAAGGGGAAAACTTTAACTTTTTCTCGTAGGTCCCCATACCCGCTTAGGAGGAGAGCTAAGTTGCCTGAAAATGATTCCTGAATATCTTATTTCAGGGTTGTCGCTGTGGGTGGTCCTAGGAGTATGGCCCTTGGCGTGGGCAAGTCTGGTTTTTCTAAGACGAGGTGACGTAGTTGTGACGGGAGACAAATGGCGTCTACTGGTTCACTTGAATGTATCACACCTAGAAGGTATAATGGAAACTCTGCGAGGGGAGATTTGGAAGGTCCAATTAGACCTATCTCATGCCTCGGTTAAATATCCAGAGCTTGATGGACTTCAGCCTGTTGTCGAGGGCATACTTAGTCTATTCAGGGAGGCAGAAGAGGAACTTGATATGCTCTGGTCCATGCTACCTAGTCCCCGAGAACGTCGAGGATTGGTCAATGCGGGGGGGATAGTATTAAAATACCTATTTGGGACCCCAGACGCGGACGATTTACAAGGCATTCAAGAAAATTTCGACAAACTAAGTAAGCAGTACGGAGACACCATACATGCGGTCTCTGAACAACTAACGCTCAGTCGCGAGTTTGCAAGGAAAGCCGAAGAGGACACAAAAAGGGTTACCCGCTTGTCTGGGGTGGTCCGTAGAATTTTGAAGGAAGGTTTTCAAAAAGAGGCGCAACTTCAAACGAACATATCGCGTGTTACTAACCTCATCCAAAGTTCCCTGTACCTTTCCTCGTCCCTCAGAAGCCTAGAAACTGGAGTAACGGAATTCCTATTTAGATTCCGCAGAGTTCTTAATGGAGTAGGTGCATCGATGAGTGGAAAGTTGAGTAGAGAGATGCTAGGTCCTAAAGAGTTAACTCTGATTTTGGGGAAGGTAAGAGAGGCTCTGCCAACTGGACTGACACTCCTCTCGGAGGGAAGCCGATATCATGACCAAATTTACTACCAAATTTCTGAAGTACATGCAATTGCAACCGATGATGGAGTAATAGCTGTAGTGGAATTGCCTTTAAAAACTCCGGATCAGGAGATGGTGCTTTATCAGGTTCTCTCCTTGCCTCTTAAGGAGAATAAAACAGGAAGAATGGTTGCAGCTCAGCCGGAGGGGGCGTTCTTCTTGGAGAGCCACAACGAGAAGGCCTACTCAATTCTTCAGGAGCAGGATATAGCCAGATGTCGTCCCGGGATACCATGGATCTGTCCTGCCGAGTTCAAATTCTTTCACGGACAAACACCATCTTGTATTGTCTCATCGTTTCGCCAGGAGAATACGTCGAAGGAATGGTGCCCGTGGACTTTGGTGAATCCTAGATCTTCACCCACATGGATTTGGGACGAGCACAAGGAGCTATGGTGGTATAGCATGTCTAAGCCCACTCGCCTCCATCTTCAATGCAGAGGGAGTGCTGGAGTAGAATCGCTAGAGCGGGTTCTAGATGGAAGTGGGCAGCTTACCATAGCACCTGGTTGCACAGCTTGGACACCTGATTATCGCCTTTTGCCGATAGCCGACGTTGGGGAATCCTCTCAGGTGGTGCAGTTGCAATGGGTCAACGTTACGATCAAACCACCCTTGGACCTGCCAGTAAAAGAGGAATATGATCCCGCAGTATGGGAGGATACTTTGAAGGAGCTCAAGGAGCTCGAAGAAGCGTCCAATAACTCTTCGGCTGAATGGGGAACATGGAGCGATGTGGAACGGATCCTTGCGGCCCAAAAGAAGGGGAAGGAAGGGGAACTTCTATGGATAGCAGGCGGGTCGGTTGCTCTAATAGCACTTCTTGGGTTTACCACTGGCCTGCTAATTACAAAACTCAGATCCCGGCGTGGTGCGAATCAAAACTCGCAGCCAACGGAAGGAAGTGGGGCAGCAGGATTCGTAATACATCGACCGGCAGCTGAAAGTGTCGTATCTGTAATAACGGAGCGGATATAGACCGCTCGAAAGTGTAGTAGCCGTTCAGTGATTGTGACGACAGTGTTCGGTATAGTTATAAAATAATGGTAACATAAGGATTTTTACCTCCTAAGGGAGAGGTTTTGTCTTGTAAAGATGCCAATAATGTTTATTTTATTTTAATTTTTACAGCGCATCACCTGTATTGTTATTAGCACTAATATTGTTTATTATTATTATTATTATTAGTAACATAAGGATGGGTAGTGTTAAAGGTAAAGTAATGTTCCAAGGGAAACATGACTTTGAAAAATCGGGGGGTGATGTAAGGCCCCGTTTTCCCTTTGGCCTTGTTAAGTGAATAAGGATGAGAGAAAAGGTTGGCTGTCCATCTCTAGAGATGTGAGAACCACGAATCCGCAAACGTTGCGTCTGGGATGTTGGCACTGCACGTGGCTGATTCGTAAGATTCCTGGAAGATCTAAGACCTGACAAGAGTTTCTAGTTCAATCACCTGCAAAAGCAGGAGTGGGGTACAAAGGGTTTAAAAAGAGCTGGCTTACCTCCGACCGGGAGAGTTTGCATCCGTTCCTGAGACTTCGGCCCAGATGCTGTTCAGAGGTAGGCCAGTTCCAAATTCTCTATAATCTCCCCAAATGATCATATTTGATAACTCTACCTATCCGTCTCTCTCACTCAACCTTTTCTCTCATCGTAGCAATGGTTTATGATATTTATGTTTTGTATCCTCTGTGTAAATTATAGTTTTAAAAAGGAATTTCCGCTTCTCTAAAATATTTCCCCATTGTCTATATCTCTAAATCCCGTCCTTGCTAATCAGTCCCTTACAGTATTATCGTTGTGAATGTCTCAAAATCATTCAGTCAATTATTTCAAACAATTTCTTGGGGCAAATATCTACTTTCACTGCTCTGATTTTTCTTATTCGTCTTTCCAGTTAGTTTCTATTTTTATACATATGAAATAGAAAAAAATGGTATATCAGAGTCCTGATATACTACTTACTTATATGACAGACGGTTCCAGATAATTGGATAAACGCGTTTCGGCGACTGCCTTCTAAGGTCGCCACAGCATATGGGATATTTAGATTTTATTCAAAACATCTTGTTTAAGTGTTCCAACCTTCGCAATGTTCCAAAAAGACGAAAACTCCAGGTACCCTGAATGATTCTATAGAAAAGGTATAATTAATGCGTTTTATATACGAATAAGGAAGCAAGATGAATAGGGGGATGATTGGCCTATGACGATGATTAAATGCAATTCTACTAATCACGCGAGGACAATAATATATTTCCAAAAGGCCTTGGAAAGGTGAATGGCTTATAGCGTTTTAATTCAATTTACATACCGATTTGATTGATGGTACTGCATAATGGCACGTGTAAGTGCCTTGTCAATTGTAAATAAATACAGGCAGTTCCATCATTGTACTCCTAAGAAATGAGTTTAAATGGAATATTTGATTAATATTTTTTAAAATTGATTGCTATGAACTACAATTGGTTGCTATATTTCCTACAAAATATAATAACATACAGAAATCAGGCCTTAATTAAAAATTAAGAGATAAGCATGTTATACCACATTTAATGATAATAAAATAAGAATGGTTGTTTCGCTGTTTGAAAAGTTGCATTTCTTCTTCAAGTACGAGTATAATATTTCCTTAGAAAAAGGTGAGACTTAACCAGACTTATAAGGTAGTGTTTTGCTACCCGGACTCAAATTTCTGTCTCAATAGCAAGCCAAACCCACAACTTTGAAATATAAAACCTAACTTTTTTTCTATTACTCCTGTATCGACTTTTATCTCCAGTGGTAGGGTTTTACCAAGAAAAAAGTCGATACTTCAGGTGAAATATCCGGCTATTTGTGAAATATCTGCTGCAGCATATGAAAATCGATAGAAACAGCAAGAGTAGCATTACTTCCCAACGAAGATGCCTAAGATAAAACAAAACGTTTGTAAATTGGAGTTTTCAGATCATGTGGTTGATCGTATTGATTAATAAGTCTATACATTTTCTTAAAATTACAGGTATAATAATATATAATAAGGAACCTCTTAATTGGTGCTGAGAGACACACAGGAGATACTACCTAAGATTCTTTATACAGTCACGGTAGTGCGCCAGGCCAAGTTCCGGCCTACGCACATTGTGTGTATTACGCGAAGGTGTAAACCCGATTTTTGCCTCATAAGTTTCAACCAGTTAAAGATAATCCTATGAAATATTACACAGGTAGTATACTATTAAGTGCGAGTAACATTAGAAAATTTCACAATTCTAGATAGAAGCGTTTCTGAGATATAGGCGATGGAAAATCGGAACTTACACTACTCCCTCTCTTACTGGCTCATTCATCAAAATTACTAGGCACTTCCCGAAAAGATCGAGGCTTGAAATGTTGCAGGATGATAGACATTAAAGGCAAAAATCGAAAAATCCTGAAAAGTTTGTTTGATTCCACTCCTAGGAGAGGGGTGCCTGTTTTGTATTTGTTGTTCCTTCGGAAACCCATAATTCTTCCTCACCCAAATGTCGACGACGCCAACTCTAAATTCCCATAAAAAAGTATTAATATCCCCTAAAAAACTAACTTTGAAAAGAAGGCCAAGTTCCAGGCCCCTCCAAAAAACAATTAGCCTATGAAAGTTGTGATATCTTTGTATTGGCCGAGTTTTAGGCCCCTATTAGCTTGTCAAAAATCTAATAAAACTTGGCAAGTTTTCGTTAAATGATGGCCACTAAGACGATCGGATTTATTATAAAATTTCTGGTATCTAAAGAATCAGGCTTTTCAGTGTAACGACCCAGGGTTATTTTAAACTCGCTGATGACTTAAAACGATCGGGTTTGTGTGAAATCCATGTTGGTTAAAACGGCCATAATAAATTCGATTATTATAGCGGCCATCATTAACGAAACTGGACAATTTGGAAATGCACAAATAGGTGATAGGGTATTATTAGATTATTGACGAGGTATTAGTAGCCTAAGACTTGGCCCAATGCTATTGTATCGTAACTTTCATAGACTAACTGTTTTGGGGAATGACCTGGAACTTGGCCTTTTTTTTAACGTTTGTTTTTTCGGGGGTTTATATTTAGAAGGGAAAGTAGGTACTAGTGGATAGCTAAAAAAAAAAAAGCTAGTAGTCGTTAAGCATTCGTGTCAAGTAAATGACCGTATGGCAATTATTGTTAGCGAAAACCTAATGATTAAATATATCATATTATTGATATTGTTAAAAAATAATGCAGGCATTGGATATTCATTTTGTTTGGGAAAGTGCTTGCCATGTAAAGATAGTCTAAAGTCTACTTAATGGATTATAAACAATAGTCATTAATGTTTTTCATCAATGATTAGTTAGTTTATTATGAGTAAGGACTTCAGAAATTTAATTGCATGACAGTGAATCAAAGACAAAGGTGGTCTCTTATATATGGCGGATATCCAAGCTGTAAAATTTAAATTCTTCTCTAAACGATTTCAAACACAAATCAATCATTATTTCATCATCTTGATAAAAGATAGGTGATATTTATATTTCATAAAATAAATAAATCTTCTTATAACGAGCAAAGGTTTTTCTTTGGCCCATTTTCAACTTCGTACCCGGTGAACCTAACCTGATATCCGTATTCTTGTGCGGATCCCCACTCACTAAGATCTATGTAATACCCGATAAAGAACACTATGCACCACACGCGCTTGACCAGGGCCAAGAACATCATTTCTTCCCATAACTGGATGCCGACATTGAATCTTTCTTACGCCGAATAGGGTATTCAAGAATCAAGGTGATGAGGTACTCCCTGGCCCTCGACGCACCTTGTCCGAATATCAAAAGGTAAGCTGGAAGTGGAGAAGTACCTGCAAGGTCTCTATGAACCTTTGATATTATAGCTTTACAAGGAAAGGCCAGACAAAATATATATTTGGGTCAAATACGTTGGTCAAGGTTTTTTATTGATCTTGAAACCTCGTGGATGACTATGAATATTTTTATATTCATCAGAATAATAATTTTAGGGTCTACCAATGGTCTAGTGGCTAAAGCCAAATGGTGTTCCGCTTGCAGAAGGTTGAGTTCATTCATCTATAGACCCGCTCATCACTTGTAGACAAAATGATGTTCCCGTCGTTTCTTGGGCACGCCTCTCATCGTTTCCTACCTCATTCGACGTACACACAGTCATTTTTAGCGCGGTTCCTCCCTCCCCCATAGGGAGGAACCCCGCTTATAGGGTTGATACAATGAAACAATCCGGAAGTGCCGACTAGAAAATTTCGCGTTTCAGAACCCCTAGAGACCGAAAATAACGGTGGTTCAAATTTGTATATATATATATATATATATATGTATATATTTATTTATATATATATATATATATATATATATATATTTGTCTGTTCGCTCATTTCTGGCTTCCCTGATGGTCCGATTTTGATGAAATTTGGTACAAAAATCCGTCGTCCAATTTGAAAGGTCATGTTCGTTAACCAGCAAAATCCGCCCACTGGAAGATGGCGTTTGGGGCGAAATTCGCGTAGAAAAAATCGTAACGCTTACGTTTTTGAGTTCATAAGCTTGTAAGTACTCTTTTTATAGGCTTCTTGGGCTAGAAAAACGAATGAAACCATTTTCAAGGCCATAGCTTTAACCGTTGTCGAGAAAATTGGAAAACTAGTTTTTGAATTCCGTTTTTGCTTTGGGTACTTAGAATCACGGGATTCAGTTGAAACATTATCTGCATGTTCTAATTTCATTAAAACTAATATGTTGAAAGTTATGTTACGTTTGGAGTTAAGGAAGGGTTAGAATAAAATATTTTATGAACAGACATGAAAAGTTTTGGTAACTTTGTACACTTTCCTTAATATCTCGAAAAAGGTTGAGAATCTTGGGAAACGGAAGATGACCATTAGAAAGGTCACTAAATTCTCTACAAAAATGGTCCTAAAGAAAGTTTTGATTAGGCGATGTCAATCGGAGAAATAAGTGCATAAAACTTTAAAGTAATTGATTTCGCTTATTCGAACTGTTCTTTTTCTCTTTGATTTTGGTACTTAGAATTATGGGATTCAGTTGAAACATTTTCTGCATGTTCTAAATTCATTAAAACTAATATGTTGAAATTTTTGTTACGTTTGGAGTTTAGGAAGGGTTAGAATAAAATATTTTATTAACAGACATAAAAAGTTTTGGTAACTTTGTATACTTTCCTTAATTTTTTTTTTATTTTTTATTTTTTTTTTTTTTTTTACGGCGCATCTACATCTTGGCCATTAGCGCCGGGACTTTCCTTAATATCTCGAAAAAGGTTGAGAATCTTGGGAAACGGAAGATGACCTTTAGAAAGCTCACTAAATGCTCTACAAAAATGGTTCTGATGAAAGTTTTGATTAGGCGATGTCAATCGGAGAAATAAGTGCTTAAAACTTTAAAGTAATTGATTTCGCTTATTCGAACTGTTCTTTTTGTCTGTTTTATTCCTTGTTATTTTTAAATTGCTTATAGTCAGATAATGGATTTGACAATAAAACAGATTAAGTAAAATAAGAAGATCAATTTATTGTTAGAAATGTAGCGTTCAAAGAGAGAGATCCCAAGGCTTTCCAAATGCCTCTGAGCGGAGGCCTTTCTGCCCGACTTATGGTATAGCTGACCCATACAGGTAAGATTGTAAATCAAGACCTTTCAAGACTGGTTTGTTTGAGATTTCATTTGGATAGGTGTTTCGCTATTGATCTAAACAAAGTAATAACTGTTTCTATTCTATGCCTTCATAAACACTAGAGATAAGAACGGAACCGCGCTAAGATGACGCAGTACCTGCGAATCGGACTTTTTTTTCAATACACATCAATTTTCATTTTTTATACGCTTCAAGATCCTAGAAATGCCTTCTGGATCTACGGCCAAGCAGTGGATATACAGGGTGTCCCAAATAAGACGGCTCAAACTAATTTTGCGGCCATACGGTTGATCTGAAAAAAAAAAGTCAGAGGGAAAAGTAGTAGAGCTTGACCTAAGCTTTCTAAATATGTCAACCATTTAACATATTCCTTATTTGATTATAGTTCATTATTTTGCTTTTGTTCATTGTTAGTGTAATATTCTCTTTCAACCATGAAACTCGAAAGTTATGAGATTGTGGATATGATTATTTTTTTCGGGGAGAACTTGTGAATTTCATGGTTGAAAGCGAATATTACACTAATAATGAACAAAAGCAAAATAATGAACCATAATCCAATAAGGAATATCGGATCCAAAGGATTAGATAGATAACATGAATGATCAGATTTAGCTTAGTTAATCCCTAAAGAATAAATACTTAAAAAATATGTATTATTTTCAATTTTATTAAAGTTATTAGGAAAAATATTTCTTTTAGAGGATCGACCATATTTTTTTCAAAAAGTTGAGGAAAAAATACCTCAAAGTCATGTATCTCACATTTATAACCGACCTCTGTAAGTGGTTCCAAAAAATCATTTTAATTTTTTGTTTTAATGGTTTGTTTTTTAATTCCCTTTAAAATTATGTGCATAATAATAGGGGTCATCTGCAAACCCCAACATTTCATCTAGCGCCAAGCGCACATACGCGGTCAATATGTTAAATAATTGACATATTTAGAAAGCTTAGGTCAAGCCCTACAACTTTTGCCTCTGGCATTTTTTTCTCAGACCATCCGTTTGGCCGCAAAATTAGTTTGAGCCGTCTTATTTGGGACACCCTGTATATAAAACATCCTATGATAGAAATCATTAATTGTATATTTCTATGACAATCCTTAGTAGCGAGCTTTTTAGTAAAACAATTATGGTCATCATAGACTCCAAGCACTGAAACCCTTAAGGCTCGGGCACACAGGACGCGATTTGTATCTCGGCGGGCAGCGATCCAACGATCGTCATGCCGGTCTGCAATAAGGGGACATCCCATGGGTCGCGATATTTGGATTTGTCTTTCTTTTTTGGGGGGGGGGCAAATTTAACTACTTAGGGCCATTGTTGGCCTATTACTTATTGGTGATTTTAAGATTTAAAACTTTTTGAGGTGAGGATTTTAATGTAATTTATTAGATCTGGGATGATGATAATTATAAGTTGTAAATAGAAATATTTACGTTATAATAATTATCTTCAAATGTTGTCCAGGACATGTATAACTTTTAAAAACTTCACCACATTATCAACATTTTTGCCTTCTAAAATCTGGCTTAGCCGATGATTTAATTTAAACTTGTTTCTTTTCTCGAAATAGTTTGGACACTCAGTTAAAATATGTTTAATGGTTAGAAGTACATCAAAATTCATCATTTAGGTGGGGGTCTTGTGACATTAGATAGCCGTGAGTGAGTATAGTGTGGCCAATTCGCAGTCTTGTAAAAATAATTTGTTCTAGTCTATTTTTATAAGTGCATTTCCTGGGTTCATTGTATGTGGAGGCACAGATTTATTCGGGGCCTTTTCCGAATCCAAGGGGCTCTTAGGGGTTCAGAACATTTAAGAATTGATGGGAATTTAAATTTTAAAATGTCCAAAGTATTTCACTTCTGTTATGTTAGTTTTACAATCTATTTATTTGTTTTTTATTGATACGGAATTATTTTTAAATTTCGGTTGCTCCTTGAAGGATTGAAGTAATATAAAATTAAAATAGCCTTGTGTAAAAAATATAAATCTATTTCAGGTATAAAATTCTACGATAATACTTCTGATTTTTTATACTTCTTAATTAAAATTAAGAATACTGGAAAATTCAAGGAGTTTCTGGAAGTTACTCCTGTTTAATCTAGAGCTTGCAAAAATATTCATTTATATTCCTCATTATCGACGAGAATACCTAAAGGAAAATTTAATTTATTTTATAATGTTTTCCACATTTTTATTTATTAATTCTTTTAATCAATGTCAGTACATTTTATGCGCTCACGAAGAACAAAACACGAAATAGTCGAAGCTTAAAAATAAGTAAAAAATGTCTTTATTTGACCTTCAAGCGTCATGACAATAATGACAATAAACACATAATTACGTAGAATAAATATAGTTTACATATAATATTTTCTAGTTTTCGTGAATACCTTTTACATATTATGACATAAATATTTAAATTTTAATAGATCCGCTATGTGCCAAAAAACTATGCAAGTATTTATATACTACAATGGAAGTAATGAGAAATTTCTGCAATCGAAAAAAATAGTATTCCGATTGGACTATGCTAGTTTGACAACTTGAGCATATTCGTTATAGAAATAAATATATATAAAAAAAAAATCTATGTGCATGTTTTTGCGCCAGTTAACGCGATAACAGACATTGTTGAATCAAACCGTTTTGATTGAAAACTGTTACAAATATTGTACTATTCGAGTATCATACTCCAAATGAATACAAAAAAGAGTACTAGAATGAAAAAAATGATATTTGATAATTGTATGCCGATTGTCGGATTCTGCTGGATAGAGAACTTAATGTTCGTCAAATAACTACATATATATAATGGATGTGGAGTGCTGCTGTTTCCATATTATTCGCCACACTAATGTTTGCGTTTGATAATTTATTTCAGTAATAGAACATTTTATTGTAAATATTTTCCTGGAGGGGGAGGGGTTGATGACCTAGACGTTTTCTGCCTTTAAATAGTGTATGCCGTCTTCTGTGGTTCAATAAATATTTTCAAAATCCGTGAGCTGCAGTTCAAAGTTAGAGTATGTAAGGCCGAAATCGTAAAGTATATGAGAATATGACATTAAAAGTCGCCGAGAGCACGACCTTTGCATGTACACACAATAACTAGGCTAGGGAACGGAATATATATGCTGTGTCCTTGATAGCACCGATTGCTAGTGACCTCAGCTCGGTAATGTGGCCATTCAGGCTTGCGTCGGACGAATATCAACTGCGTTCGATCACTCAGGGTCGACTTTCCTTTACTCACATCATTCACCGAATAGTTCCTTTAGTATAATTCCCCGTTAATTTTCAATCACAAAGGTACTTAGATTTTGAGGAATCTCGAAAACGATAATAAGTAGTAAGTGGTAAGGTAGCCATTCGAAAGCTTACTATATTCTCTGCGAAATCGGTTCTCTAGTAATTTTCGATGGGACGGTCTCAAACAGAAAAATAACTGTTTGAAATTTCATTGAACTGTCCTTTGTGTTTTGTTTTTTTTTCTAAATGTTTTATTCTTGATGTAGATTTCGTGTGCATAATGGCGCCGAAATTCTCACTTTTCTTCAAAATGACTTTAGAGTAGGTATTTAAATTTTTCACAAAATATTAACTATACCTATATATTCTAAATTACACTACGGATACGAATTTTAATGAAACCTGCTAAGATGACACAAGCCGGACTTTTTTTTATTTTTTGCCTGATCTGCAAGTGACGAGAACAATTGTCCGTCCCGCAGAAGCTGAATAACGAAGAACATTACTCAGAAGGTGGCTAGTGTACACTGCATTCCTGAATAATTTCTTTAATATAATTCAAATAAATAAATTCAAAAAATGAATAGTTTTGCTCTTTTTTATTTGTAATTAACAGCAGAGTCTTAAATTATTTTTAAAATAATTTTCTTCCCGAATGTTGTGTATGCGAAACAGTACATCTACTATACAGGGTGTCCCACGCTGAAATGTCATAACTTTAGGGGTTTATTCTGCATCCAAGTTTCAGTTCAGGGGCACAAAAATGAGCGTTCCATCTGAAAATGTAGAGGAGCTACTCAAACTTTTGTCTTTTTTAAAAACTACTGGCTTTTTTAAAGAGAAACTGTGTTTTTAGGATTTGTGATCAATGTATCGTAAATAACGATGATATTTTTAGAATTTACATTAAATTTCCAATAAGAAACACCCGTTATTGAAATATTACCGTGTAAATTAACAGCTATATTAAAAGCCATATAAATGAGAATGTTTAACATTAGTGTTTCATTAAATTATTCAATATTTTCTTAATCACCTATTTTTAGACTTAGAGGTATGCCTCCGCCTCAAAAGTTGCATTATTTAATAAGCTTCAAAATGGTACCTTTAAAGTTGTTAATGATACCTTTAAAACTTATGACATCTCAACGTGGGACACCCTGTATATTAGTCAATTACCACTCACTCATTGACCTATCGTCGCCCAGCCCAGAATGAAAAATTTGAAATTTTGCATAGAAATTCCCTTTAGGATGAAAAAGGTTTTTTTGATATTCAAATACTTCTATATTTTTAGAGGGGTTTGAATTTTTAGCTGGTTTTAAACAGAGCATGCAAGCCTAGGCAGCATGCGTTGCTAGGGCGATAACGGGTCAGCTGTTACTGTACTGTATCTATTTTATAATATTACTAGCTGACACAGCGAACTTCGTACCGCCTATTAGTCGATTCTTTAATTATTTTTTTTCTTTTAATACTTATTCTGCTATTTGGGACACCGGGTCAGCTAGTATGATAATAAAAATAAAACAGAAACTTAATAAGTCAACAATTACATTTTGTCAACAAATAAAAATTATAAAACACTTAAAATTCTTTTAATAGTTACTTTCTGGCTGCACCCTGGATGTCGGCGCTGATAGCCAAGATTTGTTGATGCGCCGTAAAAAAAAAAAAAAAAAAAATAGTCACTAAAAATCACAATTAAAATTACAATATCATATTTCTTATTATGATACCTACTTATTATATTTCATTTTATTTTATTATTTTTATTGTAATACTTCAAGGTAAACGATATTTTTTGTTTGATTACCTGGCGCGTAAACAAACAAAAAATAGCAGATGGTTTTCCAACACGGGAACAGGCAACATACAATTGACCATGCGAGAAACATGAGTTTTCTAGATTAATACCACAAACACTTAATGACTGCCCCTGGGATTTGTTTATAGTCGAAATTAGTTAATAGGACCAATAGCAACACAGTTGTAGGCACTGTAATCAATTGACAGCAGCTCGATTCAAACTTGCACCTTTAAGGTGGATTCATACTATACGTAACGTCACCGGCAGCCCACCGTCCAGCAGCCGACCGGCAAAATGGAAGCCAATTCATACCATACGGATCTCCACCGACAGGCCACCGTCCATCAACGTCGAGAAAACATCTGTCGGTCTGTTGTCTATGCGGGTTGACTTTGTTTCTAACAATGTCTAAATTTAGTAATACAAAATTAGCAATGATAGCTTTAAATTTGGATAAAGAAGAGAAAACCTCTAATGTAAATAAGAGACCGTGAATGAAAAAATTATTATCAACAAGAAAGTTGGTAGGAAAATATTCAAAGAGCTGCAAGATGATGAAATTTCATTTTACACATATTTCAGAATGGCTCAAGAACAGTATTTTATACTTTTATCAAATATTGAAGCGGAAATTAAAAAGCAATACACAACCTTTCGAGAAGCAATTAGTCCTGAAGAAAAGTTAATGGACTGTCTAAGGGTAGGATAAATAAATAAATAAAACATTAACATTTCCTTATTTATTTTTATTTATAATGTAAAAATATAAATTTAGACGTAAAAAAGATGCAAGATACAATTTATAATAAAAAAATACAATTTATAGAATATATGTACATATATCTTATTTAGAATTGAGGTTTGAAATTCTCATAATAATAACTCTGGGTAGAACGTGGTGATGGCGCTGAGTGTTTAGGATGTGACTGTTGTATAATCGGCAAAGATTTTCCCTGGGAGTCTGTCAAAACTCGATGGTATTGTAATTGTGAGAGGAGTCGAAATTAATACTCCAGTATAATAATGGTCAAGGAGCTGCTTTTACAGTGCTTGAAACGTTACACCTTTTTTAATTCTGCTAGTGGAGTATTATCCTGGCAACATTAATACATTTTTGTAAATGTTTTCTAATTAATGATTTATTAATAAAGTATGTTACATGCCTGTTGTGATCAAATCCTTTCCAACGTGATGCCATATTTTATCTTTCTGTAAATTTTCACTGTATTTATAATCAGCCATATTATACAGTTCTTCCAGTTCGATGAGTTCTTCGTCATCCATATTGGTTTGCCGGTGACCTGTCGGTGACGGTCCGCTCCTGTGTGAACTACCTCATTGGAAATACATTGAGGAATATTTTGCCGGTCGGCTGCTGGACGGTGGCCTGCCGGTTACGGCACGTATAGTGTGAATTCCACCTATGCAGGCCGTCTCGGGGAAAATATTCTGACGTGCCGGTCCCGGTCGGCGCCTTGAGTTGCTTTCTTACCTTTCTTATAAAAGTTTTTTTTTTCTTACTGTACATCATTTTATGTGTATTCTTACATTTATTTATCAATAATTTAATTTGATCATGAGTTTTTGATAAAATAATACAATAGACAATGTATTTTTGTACCAAATTTCATCAATACTGGAGCATTTTTGAGCGTATGAGAGGCAAACGTTTCTGAAATATATATATACAGGGTGTCCCAGTATATGTGTCCACCCCATTTTCCTCCTAGAGTTGTTGGAATTTCGAAATGAAACTTGGTAGGTCTTAGTTATGATGCATGAGGTTTCTCTTAAAGGTTTAGTTGACTTCGTAACATTCTCCAGTTTTTCTCCAGCGCATCTAACTCTTGATTTTCTAATGGAGACATCTTTTGATCCGACGCACCGTTTGCGCGTAAAACGCAAAAAACTGAAAAATATCGCCCTTTTGTAGACAAATTCCTATTTATCACTGAAACCAAGCCTTTTACGTAAAAACACCTCGACACAAACGTTGTAGCCTATTAATTTTCCTTTCAGGTGATACCAAGATCAAAGTTGTAGGTTTAATATTTGACGGGATATTATGAATGAAAAATATACCTTTAAAGTTTTAAAAAGTAACAATTCAGAAAATCGATATGAATAGAAAAAAAAGTAGCTGACATAAACAATAAAAAAAAGTACTTATTTACTTTATGAAAAAGAAGTATATAAAAATTATTATAAAACAGAACAGAATAAATTTCTCTTTCCATATGAAATTATTATATCATAAAACTAAAAAAAAAAATTTGCCTTTGTTTTCATTCATAATACCCCGTTAAACATTTAATCTACAACTTTGATCTTGGTATCATCTGAAAGGAAAATTAATAGGCTACAACGTTTACATTGAGGTGTTTTTACGTACAAGGCTTGGTTTCAGTGATAAATAGAAATTTGTCTACAAAAGGGCGATATTTTTCAGTTTTTTGCGTTTTACGTGCAAACGGTGCGTCGGATCAAGAGATGCGTCCACTCTCTCAAACGCTCGAAAATGGTCCAATTTTTATGAAATTTGGTACAAAAATACATTGTCTATTTTCTACTCTTATCAAAAACTGATGATAAAATTAAATTATTGATGAACAAATGAAAATATACACTTAAAATAACATGCAGTAAAAAAAATGCCGGTGGCCTGCCGGTAGCAAGATTGGTCTGCCGGTGGCCTGCTGGTGGCCTGCCGGTGACGGTACGCTCTAGTGTGAACTACCTCATTGGAAATACATTGAAGAATATTTTGCCGGTCGGCCACTGGACGGTGGCCTACCGGTGACGGTACGTATAGTGTGAATCGAGCTTTATTAGTCGAATGTCGCGCTTCACGGGTCTGTCTTAACCGTATTCTTTCACGTTCATTGCGATCTTCACGTTCCTGGGCAGTATGATTAGATTGATAATTAATTTGATTCGTTGCATTTCGGGTTCTTCTGCCTAAATTTGTCCGCCGCCTTATAGGAGGCATTTTTAGTAAGTCACAAACACACAACACCTTTGTAATTTTTAGAAATTCGTGGCTTTTAAATTTAGTAATATTATAGATGCACATCAAAGAGATGTTTACATTTCAAGTGACATTTTACCACAGACAATTTACATTTTACCAAAGACAATTTGTTTTTGAGTAATGTTACCATCGTATAAATATTGACATTAATATTTATACGATACTAACGTCACTCAATTGTTTTGCCTTCCCAGAACCCCTTCACTAACACTTAAACTTTATGGTTTGATATTAAGGTTTAAATTGACCATTAAGTATTATTACGAATCTTTTGTATGGAAATATAGATAAGTGAGGTATTTTTTCTTCGTTAACGCAAATATAAATTAATTTAAATTGCATTATTAACATGTGATTCTATTGTCACCTAGTGATTACATTTTCTTATTTATTTAAATTTTAACATCCATTATTATTAATTTGAAAATTTTAGGACGGTTTACCTGTAGGTTACCACCCTTTTCTAGCCAGGATAGGGCTGATGCCTTTTTCTTTTTTGTAAAGAAAAGCCACCACCTCATAGTGGGAATTGAACCCACGACCCTTGACACGGAGTGTTAAGTTCTCAAACCTTAACACTCACGGCCCCCGGGCCTCCACATGTTCTTATTATTACTGTTATAGTTAAAAGCTTAAATATAAACGTATTTATTTTAAAACAATATAAACAAAGAGTGAATTTTTGCTTATACACAAATAACCTAATACGTTAACTGTTAAAAATATTATAATTGAGAACATATGTTTTTATTGGAAAATGAATTTGCGTTAACGAAGTAAAAAAGACCCGAAAAGTGTTGTTTTTAGACTTTTTCAGGCAGTTTTTTTAATTTTTCTCTCCGTAAGAACCATCCTCGTACTTCAAGGAATATTATAAAAAAGGAATTAGCGAAATCGGTTCAGTTGTTCTCAAGATTTGCGCTTAGCAACACATTTAGCGATTCATTTTTATATTATAGATTTTTATTTGCGGTTCATTTCAACTATGATGGCAGAAAACGTCTTGGTAATGCTCGCAAATATAATGGGTGTTACCAAATGACATCTTGGAAACTTAAATTTCTAAATTTTAACGTCCACTTATTATTGATCACGAATTTTAACTTGTACTGGTTAAAGTCCGGTTACTGGTAATCTATAGCTAGATAACGGGTTATCCCTAGGTTATGTGTTTGTTGACACTGGTCCGTAGAGCCCCAGTGTCAAGAAACATTACACTTTGATTACTTATCAATTGATGAATAAAATATAGTAAGACGGGAACAGTAAACTGCACACAATGATATAGTAACGTTCATTTCGATGATACATTATTTAACGCAATAAAATAACGCGACGAAGCACGGGTATTCAGCTATTTATTTAATAAATACACAAAAACTTCACATTTTTGTTTATTGATCATGATGAATAATAAAAGCGTCCACATGTTAATTTTTCAATCATTCCTTCATGAGGGCAACCTCAATAGTTACATTCCTTAAATTAAAGTGCTGAAATCAGAAATATACAGCCAGAACAAAAATATAAATTATCTTTTTTTTTTAATGATCATTTTTGTGCTCATTCTAACCACAAACAAAGCTAAAAGAAATGTCCAATCAATGGTTATTATTTCCTAATTTGAAAATTCCCTTGACGGCAAGACCACTCCCACGAGAATGGGCAAGAGTAAACAAAGAATGTAGAAGTATAAAATAACCGTTCAGTCACGCTTCTATCAATTACTCTTGGATTCATCAATTTGCCGGGGCCAGAAGAACAGGAAGGAACTACCAATATGAAGAACTACAATATGGATGACTCAATATTTCACTCGTCGGCCGAAAATCACAAACAATTTTTAAAAGAAAAATTATTATCATTATAAGATACATTTGTAACTTGACGTACGTATATCTTATTCTCTAACTGTGAATCACTTTGTTTAATTTTAAGCGTTGATTAAGTTTTAAAAAGCTAGCCGAAATATTGGCAATAATATAACTTTAGCACGTTTTCTACCGCTTAGGGTAGCGATGAGCAATGTCTCCGTTTCAGAATCTATAAATCACAAAAATACGAGAGCCTTAAAATTGTATACATAGTGGTTGTATACATTGTGATACATAAATAATAATAACTTGCGAGAAAATAATCGTACTTTGCGTTTATAAGGCTTCCAGGTAAACGTTTATTGGTGACTAGCTGTTACCCGGCGTACCATGCTAGGCCTACTTTCTGCATCTAGAAGAGCAAAGTAATATTAGAATCTAATAACTCAAATCTGCAACTGTTCGGGTTCACAGATTCGAAGCCGTGACCTTCGAACTGTCCTAGTCCTAGACGATTTCAACCTAGCCTATGACAATCCCCGTATCAACACTTACCAACATAACCGGCCAAACGGTGTGGATTTGTATAAGGATCAAACGTACAAACAGACTGCTGGTCGATGTTTTTGACCTAGCCTACGACACCCGCCGTATGAAGACCTGCCTGTGTGCCAAGTTTGATCAAAATTGGTCAAACGGTATAAGGAACAAACAGACAGACAACGTATTATATATATGTGTGTGTGTGTGTGTGTATTTAATATTCCGTTAATTGTTGATGATGATGATAACGTGGAGGAATTAGAAATTTTCCTGATGTACTTTCGTGCTAAATCTTCCCAGTTACTTCCTGATTATTCAGGACTTGTTCAGCTTTAGCAGGGATACTTGTTTATTAATAAGTAAAAACATTTTTGTACACATGGTTAGTGATAAGTGAATAAACAATTTATAAATCTCTAATAGAAACCAAAAGAAGGATTGATGCAAATTAAAGGAAACGAAAATGTAAAAAAAAAGCTTCAACATACATGGCCTCAATCGCCATAAACAATATATGTGACCGCATAGCACACGGTGGTTTGGGATTGTGTTCTTTCTTTTTTTTTTTTTTTTTTTTTATCTCTCTTCGAAATCTCTTGTACAAAACTTTGTATAAAAAAAGAAAGGACGACTTCATAAATCAGCGAAATCGGTCCATTAGGCGCGAGGTTTATCTCCTATTTCAGGCCAAATTATAATAATTATCAGAGCAAGTTCTTTTTCCATACAAAGCAGGAAGACTGAATATCTTATAAAAAACAACTAAAATATTAGTAAAAATACTGGTTAATTTTTAATTGTTGTTAAAAGAAGTATAATATGCAGCCTTTTATCGCCATGTATGCTCTGAGTAATAATCCTTAAAAAAGCAACCATAACATTTCAAAGAGCTCGAATAATTTTAAATTTTAAAAAACTTTCATTTATTGTAAGATCTATCTTATAACGATAGGAGCGAGGTTAGCTCAGTGGTAGAGCACTGGGATTATATGCTGGAGGACCTGAATTCAAATCCCTAGCAAGCACTAAAGATTTTTATCTTCTGGTGACTTCGTTCATAGGTTGGATTCGGCCTTCCTAGCCGTCCCTAGGCCAACCTAGCCTTTAATTAATGTATTAATGGGTACCTTGGTGCTAATGACCATAGCAGTCAAAGCAACAAAGGGGGAAAATCAGGTGGCCGGAGCATAGTGCTGACCACACTATCTCCCTAGTGTGCCGTATGGTAATGAATCAGATGCCACTGTATTATATGCCCCTAAGGGCCCTCGTGGTTTGATACGGGACTAAGAGTTCAACGGGATTTTCTTGATCTAAGAGTTCTAAAATTTTCTAGCCGACATTTCCGGATTGCATCATCACCCTAAAATGGCGATATAACAAAAACAAAATTTTAAAGATATTTCGAGATATTTATTCCATATCCTTCATTCAAAATAATAATTATTTAAATTAATGGTTCTTATTTCATGTCTCTAGCAAATAAGTGATAGAATTTTTTTTTTAATATTTTGATTCCCTTTACTCCTCATGGTTAACGGATTAGCAGACAAGACATACACGCACACTCAAGGATATCAGTGTTTTGTTCTTGTTTCTGCAAAAATCTGTGTAAAAATATACAGTTGTACGAATAGAATATTCTTCGTGTCATTTTTCCCCATCTAGTGAGAGCATAAGAACACATCCGGGAACTTTTATGGAGAGACTAACGATGCGTAGCCTATTAAGATTGGAGTCTTCTTTCATCATTAATTCTATGCTTCGCGAAACAAAGAAAAGTACGGACAAACTATAGTCTTGGATTTGCTTGGAAGTACAAAACTCAAAAATAGTAGTGATCTTGCATGTATTTCTTGATAAATTTCCTATCTTCTGAAAATTCTTAATAGTTATTTATATTCCATAAATATAAATAACTATTCGTTTTAGATATTTTATCTTATTAAATCTTATTTTATCTATTTTCTCCCCTATTTTAGAATGTAGTAAAACCGCCTATGATGAGGCAACACGACCTTATATATATATATATATATATATATATATATATATATATATATATATATATATATATACACACACAGGGTTACTGTTATACCCACATCCTTTGCAAGGTGATAATTTTGGCCAAAGCAACCAATTTTAAGGCCTTATTTCGTTTTAGGTGTTTTTTTTTTGTTTTGTTTTTTTTATTTCTAGCATTTGTTTTTGTTTCTGTATTGAAGACATTCAGAATATAAAACCATGAAATTTTTAAGAGACAACGGATAGTACAACCGAATACCTAAATTTTACATTATTTTTCTCTAAAAACTGTAACTTAAACAATATCTCTCTTAAAAAAAAAAATAGTAGCTATTCCTGCAAGTTATACTAAAAAAATCCCTGTTCCCTAAGCTACACAAAAAGGTATAATAGTCAGAAAATCTTTATAATTCTCAGAAAAAAAAGTTTATATAAACTGAGAAAAGGTAAAGACAATAAAGAAAAATGCATTTAAAAAAATTGAAGCAATCATTAAAAAAAAAGTGAAAAAGTTTATTTTCAATAGGGCCGCCATTATTTCTTATAAACCATCGTAATCGCCGCCTAAATTCGCTAATAACAATATTGTTTTTCATCTACCAGGAAATTCTATTGTGTTAAGTGCAACTTAATTTATCTCCAGCTTAAAATGATCAACAAACAGCGATTTTGAACATCCCTTATATTTTGTTAAATATCTGAAAAAGGGTTACAAAATTGTAACATTTGGAACGATAACTTTCGAAAGCCTAGTAAATTGTCTACAAAATAGAACCATTGGTAAATTTCGATATAACTAGTTCAGTCGGACGAGACACTGCTTGAAGTGACGGAACTATTAAGGGTGTCTATTCGAAGCTTTAAAATCGTATCTGTCGCCATGATTCATTGAGACAGAAAATCAAATCTGCAATCCATTGATTAAAACAACTTAACATTTTTGTCTTCGGGACAAATGGCTTTCTTATCATTGAAAAAATGTCGCAAGTAATGAATGGAGTGATAAGAGTATAATTAAGGCAAGCAAGCTGGGTGCCTTTCACCCTACTACTTTCTCTACCTCTCACCAGCCAGGAATACTCCTGTAGGAGCTCATGATCTTTACAAATCCGTGTCTTTTCTTCTAGAGGCTTGGGAAATCCTACAATCCATCCAATGGTACGCTTTCTTTTTTGTGAAAGGGATAAACTTAATGCACAAATGCCACAAGTCTGCATTGCTGATTAGTTTCATGAGGCATTACTGCGTTTCCCTTTCATCGGAATCCTTTGTACAGTGTTCTGGACTAAGTAACAAATAATTTAAAAAAAGTCCGACTCGCAGGAACTGCATCATCTTAGCGCGGTTCCGTTCTTATCCCTAGTCTCATTTGGAAAGATTAAAATAGACAGTTATTATTTTGGTTCCACCTTTCTTGAAAGGTCTTGATTTATGATCTCACCTGTATGGGTCGGCCAACCCCAGGAAGGCTCCCGCATAGAGGAAGTTGAATATAGTCAAGGTCTTCAAACCTCTCTCTTGGAAAGCTATTTTTCTAACAAGAAATTCTTTTTCTTATTTTACTTAACCTGTTTTATTGTCAACTACATTATCAAACTATAAGCAATTAAAAAAAATAACAAGGAATAAAAACAGACACAAAGAACCATTCGAACAAACGAAATCAATTACTTTAAAGTTACAAGCACTTATTTTTCTGATTGACATCGCCTAATCAAAACTTTCTTTATAACCTTTTTTGTAGAGCATTTAGTAAGCTTTCGAATGGTAACCTTCCGTTTGCCAAATTCTCAACCGTTTTCGAGATATTAAGGAAAGTTTACAAAGTCCCCAAAACTTTTCATGTCTGTTAATAAAATATTTTATTCTAACCCTTCCTTATCTCAAAACTTTTCCTAGGCAAATTATTTATTAATGTGAAAAATAATATATATATATATATACATATATATATATATATATATGTATATAACGTGGAGTACTTAATGAAAATTTCTTTTTTCCCAAGAGAATCTCGAAACCGAAATAATACCTTGTACTTTCAGACCCTTAAGTATTTAATATTCCGTTAAATGATGATGATGATAAGGTGGAAAAATGTTTCCTGATTTGCTTTTGTGCCAAATGCCTTCCCTTTCCTCGGAATAGTTTTTACAGTGGTCTGAGCTAAGTAAAAAATAATTTAAAAAATGTTCAAACATTTCCTAGGCAAATTATTTATTAATGTAAGAAATAATAGAGGTCTTAAAACAATCTCTAGTACCTTTTGACATTAATTTTACCGTGCATTAACATTTTCTTCCATAGAAAATTGAAAATTGGGAAGATTCGCCTTTTAAATTAAAAGGACGTTTTCTGCTGCTCTATTGTTAAACGATTTTTCTGTTTTACCGAGTAATAATTTTATGTTAAAACAAATATGTTCCTCATAGTACTTTTATAGTCCTCTTTGAACTCTAAAATTATTTTTCACTTGTGGTGCATTTCTTCAAACAGCTATTGCAAATAATTGCGATCGAAGTTCTACCTTGTTTTAATTAAATCATTCAAATATTTTTGATAATTACTCTTACTATTAATTTTAATCAAGAATAATTCCCAAAATTTCGCCTTGATACTTGATTTAATGTCAAATTCCTAATACTAAGATGTAGGTTTGTTTTGTTATTAGAATGCAAAACCTGTACGTAGCCATTGTATGTATTTTTTTTTTATTTAACATTGATTTACTGGGTTTTGTAACATTTCATTGATCTTATCTGATATCTCTTCAATTGTAATTCAGGAAAAGACAACGATAAACATAACTGATATGAAGTGATAAAGGGCTAAGCGTGGGTAGTTATATAAATCAGAAATAATAAGAGACCGAGTATAGATCTTTGAGGTACACCCATACTTGTTAGTGAAATTTGAGATTTTGTTTTTGTATTGCTATGGCTTTCTATTTCTTATTTAAAAATGTATTAGATTGTCCGAGATTCCTTTTATTCCTAAAATATTTCTTTAGTAGTATAGTATAATTCAGTAGATCAATACGTATTTGTTTCAACCAAGTTTCAGCATTTCCTGCAATTAAATGAGTTTACATAGACAATTGTCTGCATTATTCCTAAAGCTTGTATTTCTGACCCCCGCAAAACGATACCTCCTTGGGACAGAGCTCTACTTCCCAGGTCCTGGAATTAGGCTAACTGCAAAAGTGCCACTTATAAGAGTAGAATGCCTAGAATGGTTGTAGGCAAAGGATCATTGTGTCCAGACCGACGAATTGCATAACGAGGTGGTGGTCCGATGTCTCCGACCCAACAACATCCCTCTTACTACCAATCTAGGCTAAATATCCGCTCCTGTGGGAGGGGCGCAACTCTTGCACAACAGCATTTCTTGTTAAGTCACTATGCTCAATTTTATAATGAGAATTATTTTAGTTACAGTAAAAGCAGAGGTAATGCTGAGCAATTAGTGCCCAAACACGCCTTTTCATGAAAATCGACAAAATGCTTAATTTCAACCTAAAAATGAATAAAATCGGAAAATGCTCAAACGCGAAAATTCCTAAAAGCACTTTAACAGTATTTATTTTACACTTTTCATTGTTATGATTCAACTTGTATAAACTATATTTAAATTTCCATTAAAACAAAAATGCCACTACATTAAATAAAAAATATTATTAATTCACAAAAATGCAATTAGTCTTCTTCTTCACTGTCTGAATAACCATTTTCAGATATCAGTTGAAAATAGTGAGTAGTTTTCAGATTCTGTTGTCGTAATTTCGTTCGCAGGAACAAATTCAATACCTTCGAAATTATTTGCGCTGAGAACAGTTTTTCTAGAAAATTAAGTGAGCTTTCGAATAATTGGTGTTACCTTCCAATTACCAAAATATCTCAGTCGTTTCGGAATTATTTGAGAAAATATAAGAAACTCTCAAAACTCCTCATATCTACTGATACATTTTGTTTTCTAATACTTCCTCAACTCCAAAATCTTGTATTTATATTATAATATAAATATATATATATATATATATATATATATATATATATATATATATATATATATATATATATATATATATATATATGGGGGCAAGGTTAGCTCAGTAGTAGAGCACTCGACTGATGAACTGGAGGACCCGAGCCCGCAACAAAACGTTTTTATATTCTAGACTCGTCTTTTGAGGGTTGGATTTGGGTTCCCAGATCGCCCCTAGACTCACCCATCATATGGGTACCTGCAAAGGAAAAATATAGGCGACCAGAGCATAGTGCCGATCATGCTATCTTCCAATTGTCAGTTGTGGTCAAGAATCAGATACCAATACAGTATCTGCCCCTCTGGGCCCTTTTGGCCTGTTACGGGACTATTTTTTTTTATATACATACACACTCACACACACACACACACACACACATATATATATATATATATATATATATATATATATATATATATATATATTTATGTTGTTTGGCATTATAGTCTTATCCACTTTGCTCAAATACGGATATAGATATCGCCTAGAAAAACGTTTCATTCGGTCCCCCCATTAAATGACCTATAAGTGTTGACTTTTAAACATATTATCAAAGAATCGTAAACACTCCTATTTAATTTGCTCCAATTTTGTTTTAAAATTTTTTTATGCAAAGATTCATTATTTCAACGACAATTTTTTTTTTTGTTTCGTGCCGTTATTTTTGGATTTCGTATTCTGGTAGATGTCAATACCTGATTTTCGGATAACGAAAATTACGCTGACAGTATTCCCAAACAGCCCCGTTCTTTTTACGCGTAAGAGAAAATGACATGGACAAATATAATAGTAGCTAGGGACTACAGGTGTGGGATGAATGGTGAATCAGCAGGTGGCGAATAGTGTTTAGCAACTCCAGCAGTCTTCAATGGAATGTATTGTTTTGCTTTTTCTACCTCTCTCTTCCAAGACAAGGTTCCTAAGATACAGGGCCTTCCAGAGGTCACGATAACAATAGCTACAGGTTTAGAGAATTAACAATGCTAATTATCTCATCAAACACTGGAGAAAACTAATAAAAACTTAAATAGTTTACTTCTGTTTGCATGATTTTGACTTTGTTGGCTTTCATTTTGGATGCTATTCTCAATTAGTTCATTGCATCATAGTTATAGAATGCATACATGCAAAATGATCCCTATCTCCCTATTCCCTATAAAATGAATTTATATTTAGACAGTGGTCACATTTTTGACCGTCCAAATAGAAATTTGGAATGCAGTATTTTCATAGAATACGTTTGATGAGTTCGTTAACCAAAAAAATGGGTCCATGGCTATTATTTTTTATATTGCAAGAAAAGACGCAATATACAAAATAAAAAAAAAAACATTATGGGTAGTCTGGGTTTATCATAGATGTACAATATTTATAAACCACTAACGGTCGTAACAGTTTTATATTGCAAAGAAACTCACCGTACTGCACGAATAACTGAACACACAGGAACCGCGTCATCTTAGCACGTTTCCACAATTTTCAATTGGAAAGCACAATAGAAATAGTTAATATTTTGTTCTAAAGCTTCTTGCTATTTTGGTTAAAAAAAAAGGCCTCCTTCAATCAAATCTCGATGAAAAGTGAGATGTCTAGCGCTTAAATGGAAAACATTGATGAAAAACTATAAGATCTATTTTGAGATTTCTGAAACAACGAGAGAGACGACCAATTTACTGGCTCCAAGTGGAAGTTCAGTGAGCAGCTATAGGTCCGAGATATAGAAGGAACAGGCATTAATAAAAACTAGGAAGGACGCTAGGCAGTTGAAAAGCTATATCTTGGAAATCCATATCTCTAACATTAAATTGTTTTTCTTATTTTTCTTAACCTGTTTTATTTTCAAATACATTATCCAACTATAAGCAATAAAAAAAATAACAAGGAATAAAAAACAGACAAAAAGAACAGTTCGAATAAGCGAAATCAATTACTCTGAAGTTTTAAGCTCTTATTTCTCCGATTGACATCGCCTAATCAAAACTTTCATTAGAACCTTTTTTTAGAGCATTTAATAAGCTTTCTAATGGTATTCTTCCGTTTACCAAGATTCTCAACCTTTTTCTAGATATTAAGGAAAGTAAACAAAGTTACTAAAACTTTTTATGTCTGTTAATAAAATATTTTATTATAACCCTTCCTTAACTCCAAACGTAACCAAAATTTCAACATATTAGTTTTGATGAAAGTAGAACATGCAGAAAATGTTTCAACTGAATTCCATGATTCTAAGTACCCAAACCAAAAACGGTATTCAAAAACTATTTTTCCAATTTTCTCAAAAACCGTTAATGCTATCGCCTTGAAAATGGTTTCATTCGTTTTCCTAGCCCAGGAAGCATATAAAACGAGTACTTACAAGCTTATGAACTCAAAAACGTAAGCGTTACGATTTTTTTGCGCGAATTTCGCCCCAAACGCCACCTTACAGTAGGCGGATTTTGCTGGTTAACGAACTTGACCTTTCAAATTAGACGAAAGATTTTTGTACCAAATTTCATCAAAATCGGACCATTCGTCTGGGAGCTACAGAGCGAACAGACAAATATATATATACAAATTTGAACCACCGTTATTTTAGGTCTCTAGGGCTTCTGAAACGCGAAATTTTCTAGTCGGCACTTCCGGATTGTTTCATTGTCATCAACCTTATAAGCGGGGTTCCTCCCAATGGGGGAGGGAGGAACCGCGCTAAAAGAGAACAGGATTTGAGTGTGGAAAGAATTTACGAACCACAGAAAGTTGAAGGCTTATGTACTCTAAAAAACGCCAGTCATGCAAACGCCCGTGCTGTATAACAAATTACTTTTCTCAGAAATTGAGTACCTAATGTGCACTGTATTCCTGAATAATTTGCTTAAAATGATCTATATAAATAAATTTTAAAAAACATAAATAGTTTTGCTCTTTTCTATTTTTACTTAGCGCCCGGACAAATTATTATTTTTTTATTAATTTTCTTCCAGCGTGTTGTTTATGCTAGTTAGTACATTACTTAATAAATACACAAAAAATTCACATTCTTCTTTATTGATCTTGATGAATAATAAAAGCGTCCACGCGTAAAAAGAGAACATCCTACAATCACAATGGATAAACCGCCCCTGTCCAACGCTCCTAGCGGTAAAAGTAACAACCAATGCCCCAGCCGGTTTGGCAACTTAATTCAATTTTGAACTAAATACAGACACCTTAACTTGTAATGAACAGATTAAATTTATATTTGAAACAAATCGTGTTCTTTAGATTCCGACGACTTGTACCGAGCATCGTTACAATGCAACAGAAACCTGTATGAGTAGACTTGTAATTTGGGTCCGGAGTAGACTCTTCAGACGGACCGATTAAGTTTATTCATATACAAAATGTTTCTTTTTAGGTGCTCTCGGCGTTTACTGAGTTTCGTGGAAATATAACTATATATATATATATATATATATATATATATATATATATATATATATATATATCTAGCACTTCCTTCGGTAAGTGCTAAAAAGATGATATCATATATAACTTGCATTTATGAATCAGGTTTTAAAATAAATTGAATTACACCTATCCATTAAGATTAGATCACATGTTTTGTTTTTTTAGAGGAAAAACGTTTATTATTACAGGATAACTTATGTCATTGTATTTTGAATTTTCCTAACTGAAACCGAATATTTTGTCTCTTAGAATCTAATGTTAAAGTGTGTTGGAATTGATCAGTAATGTCGTCATCACCCGACGTGCCGTCATCGCCCGTCTAAATATTAATTTGGTTGACCTGAACGAATCAACAGGCAGTTCGAACAACATGTGCAACAAGTGGCTAATAATAAACTTACTTCAATTCTTTAATAAAGATTATTTATAACACGTAGCACAAAATTTTCTAGAAAACGCTATCGTGGACGCTAGGCCATTTATGCTTCGAAATTAAGACAAATTTTGAACATTCAACATTGTTGAAGCCTATTGTTCGCGAAAGGAGGCCAATTTGCCACGACAGTTCAATGTTTCCATAATTGATTCATGTAAACTACATACCATTTGGGGGTCTTGTAACAAGGAAACATTCTCAACTATAAAGTCCATTAATATTCAGAAAAACATTCATACCTCAAAGCAATTTAAGATCAAATTTTGTAACCGCCTTTCAAGATACTGCGTAATAGGAAAATATGTATTTCTTTTTTAGAGTGATTTCTCCCTCCCTACAAGGGCTGTTTGGATGTTTTTATAAGGAGGTTTAACATAACATAAGGAAGGTTAAAAATTAAGTTCGTTAACCTGAGTCCGCCCAATGGAACACTGTTTCTCACGGTCATTCGCACAAATAAAATCTTTGCTTTTATGGTATATTAGATTAGTAGTAGGCTTTTTTAGATTCAAACAATTTTCTTCGTGAAATCTTGAACAAATCTAGCATTTATACAGCAGAGGTACATGCCATTCTACGTGGCCTAAAAAACATTACTATTCGCCATAACCAAAACATTTTTCGGATTCACTACTTAAAATTGTGGAAAATATACAAAAACGACAAGAACATAACATTCACGTGACAATATATTGGATACTTGGGCACATGAATTTATCTGGGAACTTAGACGCAGACCGAGAAGCCAAAAATGCAACAAAAAATCGATCGTGCACAATGAACAAATTACATTGCGAGAAATTCACAAACTTACTAACTAAGCAAGTGACAGAACATGTGGACGCACAATTAGAAGTATTCTTAATTGCAGAAGTACATATATAGGTACAATTTAAATTGTGTAATTATATATAAGTATTTGTAACCATTGTATGTATAAGGATATGTAAAAACTGTATTTATAAATACATACATATAACAATTGTATTGGGCAAATCGCCGTTATGATAAATCGCCACGAATAAATAAATAAGTAAAAAATAATAGGCTTTTACGTACTCGTTTATAGGAGAATCAAATGAAACGACTGCCAAAGTGATAACATTTTCAGGTTCTCACATTAGCGGAAAAACGGATATAAATTTTAATGATGATAAGCTTACAGGAAACATTGTAAAATTAATAAAAAATTATAAACAAACAAGAGTGGGTTTTTATTTTCTTAAATATCTCAGAATATATTGGGAAACGTATTCGAAACCTACTACATTTCCTATTAAAAACAAGGATGCATCATAAATTGTTCTGTTTTTTCTTTCTTTTGTATGTCAAAAATTAAGAGTTCCATTTTTTTATCGCTCCTGCATAATTTTGTCATCTTGACACATTTCCGATTATATTTCTAGCCCCATTAGTAAAGGAATAGAAACAGTTATTGGTAGGTTTTGATCTTTTGTGCGCCTTCTTAACGTTCGCCCTAGGAAAACACTATTACCAATAAGTTTCTCATTTTCTTACCTCTTTTTTAGTAAAATACTCATTTTCCTGTTGAATTTAAACAATTAAAAAGTTAGGTAAACAGAAACAAAAACCGTTTAAAAGGACTAACAATTTAGAACTTTCAAGCACTTATTTCGTCGATTGACATCGCCCCATCGAAAATAACATCAGAAACTTTTTGCAGAGATTTTAGCAAGCTTTCCAATGATCACATTCCATTTACCACGATCTCCCATCCGATTTCAAGATATTTTAGAAAATATACAAAGATCTGAAAAATATAGTGAGAGCATTACAAAATAAAATGATCAACAAATATGATCATTCAAAAGCCTAAAAAAATTGTCTATTATTTAGACTCAACTTATCCTCATCCTCCATGCACGGTATCCCCCACCACCGCATTAAGCGCAAATGGCCTAGAGACCTAGTGTGATCAAATCATGTAAAATAATGCAATGTAAATACTGTAAATAGCTAACAGAAACTAAAATGTAAAGCTGTGTTAAAAGTTCAAGCTAATAGGTATTATTGGCCAATGGGTTTTTTCCCTATCGGTCCTTCATGTCATTAATCCAAGAACATAAGAATTATAAAAAATACTTCATGTATTATATAATTGACAAATAAAGACACACACATATATATATATATATATATATATATATATATATATATAAATTATTTAGACTCGAACCCCCTTCTGCATGAGAATATTTGGCGTTAGCCACTAGATCACGGGTAGATCCACTTTTTTATTAAATTACATTTGAAAAAGAAGATATAATGAAATGTTTTCCTTAGCGTCTATGATTCGGAATTTTCCTCCATGATGTTTTTCAGCAATCGGATTAAATTATCACGTCATTAATCGTCACAAATATTTTTCAAACGAGATTCTTGTAGGTAATTGTAGGTTGAAGAATTATCTCCTCACGTGATTAATGATAAGCAGGAAGTTAGCCATGAGACTGTCACGAGAGTGAACGGCCTCCGAGAGTTGCTGTCCTTGAAGGGCCGCTGTTCGTGCACTAGGTTTTATCTTTCTTCCATGATTTTATGTTTTGTTTTTCATTCCTAAGCTAGAGGATGTTTTGGGTCGTTAGACTTTTTACATACTTGTCAGATAATTAGACTTTTTTCCAGAGATGGGGATTAATTTATTTTTTTGTAGTTTGTCTACATCGTCACTGTATACTTCTGGTATCGTATTTTACTTTAATAAGCAATGTTATAATGACTATTATTAATTGATTAAGTATGAAAAAAAATTAAATAGTAAAGAAAATGAACATTTCAGAACATTAAACTTTAAATTCGTTGCCTCAATACTATGTTTTTCACATCAGGCGATACTCTGGTGTCTTCAATTTTTGCCAGATTAACTTCACATTTTAACTGCATCTTCCTAATGATATTTTCTAGTAACGTACGTAGATTTAACCTTCTTCTTTCGAAATAGTTTTAGTTTTTCGTTCAAGATTAAAAATTCAGACATAGCGCCGCCATTTTTTTCCAAGAATTGAAACTTCTTTTTTTTTTCGATACTTTAACAACCCATATAAAGAATTGAAAAATATTGATTTATTTGTTATTTATAAATTGAAGAAAATGACTTTTATTTTGATCGGACAAGGTACTATTACCCCTTAATAATAATATAATGATTATTACAATTAATAGCTCAAGAGAATATATTCTGTTCGGCCTTTGCAATACCTCTTCGTGCTCTCTTTAGGATACAAACCTTATTTAGAAGTCAGTCTGATTTATCATTCTATCCTTCTCGTCGCTGACCTGCAGTTTCCATTGTCATGAATAATGTATCGTTATTATTATTCTATAGGACCTAACTAGAATATTCAGTACGATTATCCTTTCCAGAATTTTGAATGGAAAGGTCAGCATTTTAATTACATGGATTAGTTTAATAGGGAATACCACCCTCAGTGCTTGACAAAGAAAATACCATAATTTGTGACAATGAAAATTAACATATGAGTTGCTGTATTCAGTTAAATCAGGTGAACTGTCAGTGAGACTTTTTGTGTACAGGTTCATTTTTATTTATATACTTCATTTTATATACTAGAGCTTTACTTGTATCCTGTAATTAAGGAAGGAGGGTTTGACGTTTTTTATTTATATACTTCATTTTATATACTAGAGCTTTACTTGTATCCTGTAATTAAGGAAGGAGGGTTTGACGTTTTTATGTATATACTTCATTTTATATACTAGAGCTTTACTTGTATCCTGTAATTAAGGAAGGAGGGTTTGACGTTTTTTATTTATATACTTCATTTTATATACTAGAGCTTTACTTGTATCCTGTAATTAAGAAAGGAGGGTTTGACGTTTTTTATTTATATACTTCATTTTATATACTAGAGCTTTACTTGTATCCTGTAATTAAGGAAGGAGGGTTTGACGTTTTTTATTTATTTATTTTTTTCTTGTGTTATATCTTAAAGGATCTAATACTCTTTGCTTCAAGGTGTACAATCTTAGAGTAAAATTTCTTCTATTCGTTTTAATATTATAATAATAATGTTTTTTGACATTAGGGCGCTCTAGACCTTCCACCCGTCACGGCCCCGTGGCCGTGAGTGTTAAGGCGTGGGCACTTAACACTCCGTGCCAAGGGTCGTGGGTTCGTTTCCACTAATCCACTTAAGGGTGGTGGCATTTCTTTAGAAAAAAGAAAAAGCAACAGCCCTATCCTGGCAAGAAAAGAGTGGTAACCTATAGATAAGCTGTCCTAAAATTCTTTGTTAATAATAATGGACGTTTTCCCGTAGATCACCGAAGTTAAGCAACGTCGGGCGTGGTCAGTACCTGAATGGGTGACCGACCACGTGCTGTTGGCATTATAAAAGGATGGTAACCTGTAGATAGCCCGGCGCTAATAGCCAAATAGTTGATGCGCCGTTAAAAAAAAAAAAAAAAATGGACGTTAAAATTTAAATAAATATTTAATATTATGAATAATTATTATTTTATTTCATGAAAATAAAATTATGGCTATAATTAAAAAAAAAAAAGTTACTCAGTTTTTCTTAACTACGACAACGCAAGTGACATTAATAAAATCATCAGAACAACAAATAGATTGTGCTGATAATTTTATGTCATATAATGTTTATTGATGCGACTTTAAGAACCGGTATTTTTGATGATTCAATGTTAGCTGTACACTCCAATTCTCGGCTAAATTTGTATTTTCTCGTATAAAAATACTCCATATAAGAACTCATCATTAGCTTCGCTGGCTTTACCCAGGCGTGTTTAGGTTATTTCTTAATGGCAGTGTCAATTAATAGCTCCACTCTGAGTAGTTTGCGAAAATACTCGAAATTCTGTGTAAATAAAGAGTGATCCTTTACAAGAATCGGTACATTGTGCAGGCGGTTTTAGATTGATGGCCATTCCTATTGATATCATACCCATTCCGATTGTTTTGTAACACTTTGACTTGCTTACGGTCTGATATTTTCATAATCCTTGACTGGACGCAATGGTTGACTTTCTTCGCCAACAGTCAAGTAGCAGCTGTAGCTAACCATTCTTCGCCCTTTGTAGCTGTTCCCCACCTCCTCGCCGAAAAATCAATTTTAACAACGTTTATATAAATGTGCGCACACTCATGAAAAACACGACCGACTTCCAAAAGCCACTATGTTCCCGGATATTTAAATAGTTAAGGAGTTGTCAGCAAAACATTAAGGTCAGTTTTTTTATGGCTTTGCCCGAAATTACATTTGGAGAACTTCCTGAACGCAAAAGGCCGATGGATTTTTATTGAAATTTCAATGGCATTAATACTTTCATTATATAGATACCCATATTGTTTTTCCAGGTTAAGATTCATCTTATTTATTATATAATACATAGTTGTTTATTTTTAGAAAATTATTTCAGCATAACAACAGCTCTCTATTCATTCATGAATCCTTTCAAATGGGGAGCCGATCGTAAGAGTATGATAATGCTTTATAGAAGTTTGATTAGATCGAAATTGGACTATAGATGTGTAGCTTATGGATCTGCCAGTGCCAGAACCTTAAAAATAATAGACAGTATTCATAATTCTGGTCTGAGAATAGCAACGGGTGCTTTCCGGACAAGCCCCGTCGATAGTATATTGGTAGAAGCCGGTGAGCCCCCTTTGCAGTATCGAAGGGATTATCTGGCCTTATCTCACCTCGTAAAAATAATTACATCTCCGTATCACCCTTTAAACCACAATTTCAGAAACATACATTTTAATGATAACAACCTTGCTAACAGCAACCAATTTATACATAGATCCATAAGATTGCTGTCCAATGTGGATTTCGATCTAAGCAAACTTCATCAACTGGCATTTCCAAATCTCGAACCTTGGACTCTTCACGCTCCTAAAATCGATCTCTCACTTACTAGATACATCAAAAGAGATACCGCTCCTACGATATTTCAGGCTGAATTCAATAGAATCAGATTGAAGTATCTTGGAGCAACAGAGATATACACAGATGGTTCCAAAACTCATGATGGCGTAGGATGTGCGATGGTGGATAATGCCAGAATACAGATGCTATCTCTACCAAATCTAAGTTCTATTTATACAGCAGAGCTACTTGCATTAAGCAAAGCAGTAAATAGCTTAAATCATAATACTAATAACCTAGTGATATACACAGACTCTCTGTCTTCTCTCCTTTCAATACAAAACTTCTATTGCAAATACAAATAATATACTCTTTTACATCTTTACGTTAATTAATTTTCAATTGCACGCATATACATAGGCATCCATGCCTCTAGTGGTTGAACTGCCTTAAAACACCAAAAATTAATTGTTATTCAAATTTTGTATATACATTCCTTGCGGATATGCTCAGCAATGCACGAACAGATTTTGATGAATAATTATATATCTCTACCATGCCAACGTAAAATAAGAAGTAAATATGCCAAAATTCAATGAATGAGAGTTTTACAGTCGAAAACACATAATGATTTACATTAATATTCGGACTATATAGAAGTGATTCATAAAAAAAAAAATAAAATAAACAATAAATTTTACAGCTTGTTACATCACTTTGATAATTTAGTAGATGGATGTCCCAGAAATAATAAATATGTATTATTCAAATTATAAGAATAAATATTCGATAAATATGCATATATTTATAAGTCTACTAAAGACTACTTCTTCTATCAGGACATAAATCTACATATTCCGTAGCAAGAGTTCCAATATTTGATAGCTGGGTTTAACACTCGATGCTTGCTGTCATTTAAAAGTGTCCACTAAGCCTGACATTTATTAAGCATGTGACTGCTTACAAATTGCCTGCAGTCTGGTCAAGTAATCAGTGATATGCCTTCAGTAATGTTGCTAACTAACGACTTGATGTCTACGTAAGTTGTTTTCAGCAGTGTTGGGCAAAAATTATTCAGAATGATGAATAATGATTAATGAATAAATGTATTATTTCATTCATGAATGACGAATAATTACTTTTATTCATTATTCGTTATTCTGTGAATGAAGTTTATGTTTTATTCACAAATTATTCGAATGATCATTCAGAGTAAACATGTTTTAGTGAATAACGATAGATTTATTATAATGTTGGCAGCCAGAAATACGTATATATATATATATATATATATATATATATATATATATATATATATATATATATATATATATATATTTGTGTTTGAGTAGGATTATTCAGTAGACCAACTAGAAATAAATAATAACGAATGATGAATAGTGAATGATGAATAACGAATAATGAATAACGAATAATTCTGTGATTAATTCATGATGTACTGTGTGAATAAGATATTTCAGTGAATTATTCATCATTCACTAAAAATTAATTCGAATGATCATTCGAATAATAATTTATTCGAATAATGCCCAACACTGGTTTTCAGTAATGGTCTAAGATCCCGATACTCCCCGACCTTCATCGAGCTGATTAATGGATGAAAATTATTTTTTATCAAATTAATTATGTCAATAAAGATACTGCAAATGGGTTGCCTAAAAAAATTCAGTCCAGAATATGATTAATTTACAATTTAATTTTTTTTTTTTTTTTTTTTTTTCAAAATTGCATCGGGTTGATTAATAGACAAATTCCATGCCAATCGAAAGTATGAAGCCTATAGAATATGCAAACGATAGGTTGCCTATTTTTTCCAGTCACAACCATGGGTTGTCGGCTGTAAACAGGTATAGATGAGAATGTTTAATATTAGTGTTTTATTAAATTATTCAATATTTTTTTAATCGGCTAATATTAGCCTTAGAGGTTTGCATCCGCCTCAAAAGTTGCATTATTTAATAAGCTTCAAAATGGTACCTCGTAGTTTAAGAAAAAGTTCTATTTCAATCAATATTTTTCTGATTTCTAAGTCAAAATCAATAAATGTGCTTTAGCATGAAGGAGCCATGCTGAACAAATTCTTTAAATTCTCACGATGATAGTTATGTCCCATCCTTCCCAAACTACATAACGTTTATTTACAAGCCCAACTACCAAATATTAACTTACTCTGGATTCAAATGGATGGTTGCCCAGCTGATAATGGAAGTGTGGTGACGGAATGGCTGAAGAGTGAATCCCCTAACCGTTGAATCGGCCACTCTGGACCAGTTAGTTTGCCTCCTGATCTGAAGCCTCTAGATTTCCATGTATTGGGAACATTAAAGAGCAGAGTGTACTCAGAGCCCGTGACGACGAAGGAGGAACTCATCAACAGGATCCAGGAGTAGTGCCAGCTCATGATAACTCAAAGACAAGAGGTCCTCCGTAATGCCGTGGATTCAGTTAGATATTAATCTTATATTCGAAGACATTTTGAAAATCTAATGGAAAAATAGTTATTAGCCCACAGTAATAACCATTTTTCTCTCACCCATAGATTTCTATCAATTTTTCTGGGAAAACTAGGTAACATACTAAAGCAACTTTTGAGGGAGGCCTTTCATTTCAATGTATTATTTTTTCGCTTTTTTTATTTTTTGAGGATTTTCAAATTCAAATGATTGTAATGTATAACTCAGTGAACGTATTTGAAGAAATTTTATTAAATGAAATAGAATTAATATTACAAATAAAATAAAATAAGAACCTCAAGGCATAACCATATAATGCGTGTATTCATTGTGTTTACAACAATGATAATTATTTCCAAAATGTTCCAAAGGTCTTTGGTTCGATTCCCACTATGGGGTGGTGGCTTTTCTTTACAAAAAAGAAAAGGCATCAGCCCTATCCTGGCTACAAAAAGGGTGGTAACCTATAGATAACCCGTCCCAAAATTCTTAGTTAATGATAATGGACGTTAAAATTTAAATAAATTCATCATTGATTCCGAAGTGCCTCCCTACCCTTATCAGAGCAAAAATTGTGTTTACGTACTTTGGGAACGGTTAGGGAATTCACTCTTCAGCCGTTCCGTCACCACTCTTCCATTATGAGCTGGGCAACCATCCATTTGAATCCAGAGTAAGTTAATATTTGGTAGGCGGGCCCGTATAATAAACATTACCTAGTGTGGGAAGGATGGGACATTACCATCATCGTGTGAATTTAAAGAATTTGTTCAGAATGGCTCCGTCATACTAAAGAACACTTTTTGGTTTTGACTAAGAAATCAAAAAAATATTGATTGAAATTGAACTTTTTCTTAAACTACGAGGTACCATTTTGAAGCTTATTAAATAATGCAACTTTTGAGGTGGATGCAAACCTCTAAGTCTAATAATAGCCGATTAAAAAAATATTGAATAATTTTATAAAACACTAATATTAAACATTCTCATCAATATGGTTTTTAATATAGCTTCTTATTTACATGCTAATATTTCAATAACGGGTGATTCTTATTGGAAATTTACTTTATATTCTAAAAATGTCGTCATTATTTACGATACATTGATCAAAAATCCCGAAAACACAGTTTTTCTTTAAAAAAAAACAACAGTAGTTTTTAAAATACACAACCGCTTGTGTAGCTTTACTACATTTTCAGATCGAACGCTCATTTTTGTGCCAATGAACTACAAATGAAGTGCAGAATAAACCCCTAAAGTTATGACACCTCAATACGGGACACCCTATATATATATGACTATTATCTCGCTGTCGCACGTATTCCCTCGCAGCAATATTTCACTCTTTAAAGCTCGACAACCGGAATTCAGGACTGATTTTTCACAGACAACCCTATAACACCGTGTTCGTAATGAAATAGTCTTTATTTTAACCTAACTTTAATTCATTAATCAGACCGATGTAAGTTATTCATTTCGAGTTACCTGTTTACACCCGACAACCCATGGTTGTGACTGGAAAAAAATAGGCAACCTGTCGTTTGCATATTCTATAGGCTTCATACTTTCGATTGGCATGGAATTTGTCTATTAATCAACCCGATGAAATTTTGAAAAAAAAAAAATTAAATTGTAAATTAATCATATTCTGGACTGAATTTTTTTAGGCAACCCATTTGCAGTATCTTTATGGGCATAATTAACTTGATATAAAATAATTGTCATCCATTAATCAGCTCGATGAAGGTCGGGGTGTATCGGGATCTTAGACCATAAGTTGTAATATCCTAGCAGCCACTACTTCAACGTTGTTGCTTTGTAGTTTATTTGTATTTTCAACGAAGACGATAACAATTGCTAATCATCATTACTAACACAAAAGTTGTACAGATTGTCAATTTTCACTAAAGAGTTACCCAGAAAAGTAAAATTATGTTATATCGTCGTTTTACAATATTCTGATCCAACTGTGTCAAACCATTTGAGTTTCTTTCCTATGACAAACCATTTATGCGTGACAAAACACTAGAAATTTTATTGGAGCTGCGAGGCGAGCAAACTTTCTCCGGGGAAATCTGACAGTTCTTCAAGAGTTCTCTTCCATGAAGGGAAATCTATCCATCAACACCAACCGTTGAAGAAATACAGAGCATGTTTATAGCTTAGAGAAATTCTGTCAAGAAAATATTCATATTTACTTGTCAAGAAATTTACTAATTTAATGAGTAGTACAATTTTGTGGGAAATTAGGAAGGAAAGGCCATGTCAAAGCCTGGCCGAAGAAAATATACACTCACATACAAAACAAATTGTGGTATTCAATTATTCTAATTACAGATCTCGGTTCTGGTTCGATCGCAAAAACGAATGCAAGAAAAATACAACCAGAAACATTCTTTTTTTAAACTATGTACCTACATATTATTAATTGAATGATGGAGAACGTATACAATATGGGGAGAAAATAATATCGATTTAAGTGAATGATCAATTTTATAAATTCCTTTTAGCGCGGTTCCTCCCTCCCTTCATAGGGAGGAACCCTGCTTATAAGGTTGATCTCATGAAACAATCCGGAAGTGCCGACTAGAAAATTTTGCGTTTCAGAACCCCTAGAGACCGAAAATGACGGTGGTTCAAATTTGTACATATATATATATATATATATATATATATATATATATATATATATATATATATATATATTTGTCTGTTCGCTTTCTTTAACACACTGGGGAAAAAATAAAAACAGTTGTTGACGCTTTGGATATGAATGAAGCAGCTGCCATTTCTAAGGCTTCGATGTTCCTCCAGAGCAACGAGATTCGTGGTGCACTCGCATTTCTAATAGCACATTTCTCAGGTCTTCCAAATCTCATTGGAAAATTGGAATCGGCAACACTGGAGCTAAAAGATGCGATAAAATACTTCCCTATAACGTCTTGTGACGAAAACGGACGCATCTTTATCTTTCCCTGGTTTGAAGACAGTTCTCTAAGACAACGGAAAGAATTTCACCGTCAAAAACCTAGGTATCTATATGGTAGTTTACTGTAACAAGAGGTAATACCTATTTAGTTTCATATTTTCCCTTTTAAATTAGCAAACGATTGAACGAGTTCGTTAACCACCAAAGTCGGTCCACCGGAAGGGGGGGGGGGTTACCCCGGACCCAAAACACTAATTTGGCTATGTCAGCCGTAATATTTGTTATATTTCAACGAAACTTGGTATTCGTAGTGGTAATATAGAGAGAAAAGTGAGATATAAAAATGAACTAAATCGGTTCATTAGAAGGGGGGGGGGGGTTTACTCCGGACCCACAATACCAATTCGCCACTACCAGCCGTGATTTTTGGTATATTTCGACGAAACTCGGTATTCGTAGAGGTAATCCACAGGTGAATATGTGTTGTAAAAATAAACTAAATCGGTTCATTAGGAGGGGGGGTTTACTCCGGACCCACAATACCAATTCGCCACTACCAGCCGTGATTTTTGGTATATTTCGACGAAACTCGGTATTCGTAGTGGTAATCTACAGGTAAATATGTGTTGTAAAAATAAACTAAATCTGTTCATTAGAAGGGGGGGGTTTACTCCGGACCCAAATTCCTAATATACTCATACCGGTCGTAATTTCTGCTGTATTGTAACGAAACGCGGTATACGTCGTGGGTAACACATGAGAAAGAAGTGTTGTAAAAATTAGCTGAATCGGTCAATCGGAAAGCGGGGGTTTAATTTGTAATATATTTCAATAGAAAAGCCAGCCAGACGTAGGTTCACAAAGCCGCCGCAAGGAGCGCTTTCTACCACTAGAGAGACTGTATCCTGTTCCTGCCTCAGATCAAAATACGATAATATGAGGTTTTTTGTATTTATTACGTAGTGTAATAGGTACCATGTGTAAACATAACTCTGGAAGCAAATTAATAATTGATCAGTTACTCATTACAAATTTAAAAGAGAACTATTCATGTTTTTATTTTATTTATGTAGGATATTTTAAGCAAATTGTTCTGGAAAGCAGTCTACACTACCCAAATACTGAGGAAAGTGCTTAGTTATGCAGCTCCTGCGTGACGGACTTTTTTGTTTTATGTTCTTATTTATTTTTTTATTAATGTATGTTTTATTAAATAATTTATTTATTTTTTTAAACATTGCTTTATTTCTAAAATGCATTTTATTTAAATAAATTTCATTCACTCTGTTTTTTAAATAAATATTTTGTTGAATATTTGGACTACTTATTATGTTTTTTAAATAATAACTCGTATTTCCGTTTTATTTGCTCATCTTTTTTCCCCCCTTCTCAATATACTATTCTATAAAATAATGTTATTTATTTTTATGTCACTTTATATATACATATTAATTTATCAATTATAAATTAATCAAAATTATTAATAATAAATTATAATTGGTTGAACTTATTTTTCGAACGTATTGAAACATTTTTATCACCTAAAAAAACCTAAAATGGATTTTTAAATAAAAACCTAAAAGGCCTATTATGCCTGTTGCAAAAACCTAATTGGATGCTTATTTTATCCTTAAAATCCGGTCCCTAGTAATGTACTTCTCAATTGAAAAGTAAATTTTACTAGAAGTAACAACAAAAACCATTCAATAAAAAACTTCAATAACAAAATAGGACTCGATCAAATAGTTGATAAATGGAATAAATGTTTAAAATCCTTTTGTAATAAAACATTACAAAGTTTCAGCTGTGTTCAAAATGAATGATTCAGTCTCCCCAAATAAATTATTAAAGGACTGATTTAAGGTGGAGGCTGTGATCTAAGCCTAAAACACAGTGAGGTTGTTCGTCTATGCTCGAACATCAATGAAGAAAAATAATCAATAGAAGCAATGGAAAACCATCAAGAGACGTTACAACAAAACCAATGAACAACTCACACGAAACGTAAAAAAAAGTTTAGCCTGAGACTATGCGATATCTTAGGGTGCCCATAAACGATTAACAATATTCCCCACCGTTTTTGGGACATCCTTCCAGCCAGAGATGAACTGTGCAGTCCATTCGAGTAGAATGAAAAACCAATAGATTAACTGTACAGAACAATGAGGCCGAGACTGTGCGATTAGAGATGGGTCGCTCACTAGTGAGCCAGATCTTTGAGCCGGTTCTTTCAGAAGAGCGAGTTAGCCGCGGCTCAGTAAAAAAGAACGGCCGTTCTTCGGTTGTTCTGAGATCGGAGTCTTCGGTAGTCAGTAGAGATCGGGAGTGTTCAGTAGAGATCGGGAGTGTTCGGTAGAGTTCGGAAGAGGCGGATCCATATTCATTCGCGGCTTGCCAATCCCGCACCAGCTAAAGAGCTAAAGATCCTTATCCACTCTCTCTCTCGGGTCTTTCGATCCCCCCACCACCTAAACGGATCTTTTAGGGATCGAAAGAGCTACAGAACCGTATCCACTCTCGCTCTCGGTTCTTTCGATCCCCCACAACCTAAACGGATCTTTTAGGGATCGAAAGAGCCGTATCCACACTCTCTCTCGGCGCTTTCGCTCCCCCACCACTCGGGAAACACTCGTTCTGATCTATTGTTCTTTTATTTTAGCGCGTTTCCTCCTTTCCTCAATAGGGGGAAACCCGTTTATGGTTTTGACCTCATGATGCAATGATGTTCCGAATAGAAAATTTCAGAACCAATTGATCAAGAAAACAAAGGTGTTTCAAATTTGTATGTATATATATGTGTGTGTGTGTGTGTGTGTGTGTGTGTGTTCGAAACAGTTCTTCCGGAGATCAAACAAATCTTAGGATTCGTACTTCAATTCGATTACTACTAGGGGTGGTGGCTTTTCTTTGGACAAAAAAGGCATCAGCCCTATCCAGGCTAGAAAAGGGTGGTGACCTGTAGATAACCCGTCCTAAAATTCCGAGTGAATTATAATGGACGTTGAAATTTAAATAAATAATAGGATTTAAAGTTATCTTTGTTTTCAAACTTCATTTAGTCATTACCTTAAGCTTATAAATTTGTAATTATATATAGTCACCCTTAAGTTTATAGATTCTTAATTATACACAGTCGCCCGAAGGTTGTTATGAGTTTATGACAGTTATGATTTAAAGATATGTATAGTTTGTAACATTAATTAGAAAAACCCTTAAGGTTATAGATGTTTCATTATATAATGTTATACATTATTTATTATATATGGCACCCAGGTTTATGAATTTGAATTATACACTGTCCTTGAAATGTACTATAAGCCGTAAAATGTGCTAATGTTTTAGTCTATTAATATTCCTTTTTTGGTTTTTGAGGATTTAATTAACAGTCAGATGTGTGATGCTCAAACATCTAAAACGAGGCAAACAAACACAGCTTTTCATAGCATTGTTCTCCTTTATCTTGCATACTAGCCAAAAAGAGCAAGTGAGCCGTGTAAAAGAACCGGTTCTTTTTAGTGAGCGGAGCACTCAGAGCCACTCTCGGAGGTGAGCCGTTTAGCACATCTCTAGGCCTGATGTGGGTGGACTAGAGGATATTAGCTTCACATACTTTGGGTCTAATATAACAGAAATGCGCAGTCTCTGTCTTGGGATTTGAACTGAACGTGTATGTCCACGTTTATGATGTTTCTATGTCCTCTATACTGTTTGAATTGAAAAGCTTATAATAGAACGAAACCAACACTTCTAAGACTTTAAGCACTGTTTCAGATTTGTATTGAACGTGTAGCCACCTTTATAGTCCTGAAATGTGTTAACCACGACGCTAAAAACACTCTTAATTATCATAATAATTTAGGTATGTTACTGACAATTACTGAATGTAGCATATCAATAAATGCTTAAAGGACGTAGAAGTCGACAATATCATTAGGAATCTGAAACAATAAGATCTCGTGATAATGAAGACATTGCAGTTTAGATTCAATGATTTTACTTCATATTATGAAACTTCCTCAAATCATTGCATCACAAATGGTTTCAACAATGTATCATCCTTAATTCATGGAAAGTATCTGAAGTTACCATAATACAATAGAAATGTAATCCTGTATTACAAAATAACTGCTGACCGCACTGCATTATCTAATTTGATCGTAAGATATTGGCGAAACTCATCCATTCCGGATTCAATCATCCTTTAAATACAAATTTTCCACCACTTAAACAAGTATCAATACGGATTGAAAAGCGGGAAACCGGAATTAAACTAAACTTGGAAATAGTATTTCAGCACCTTTCGAAGGAAATTAGCTATTGAGAATGCACGCCAGAACGAATGTTTGAAAACCTTCTTCGATCCTAACTACTAAATACCGAAAATTAACTCCGTTAAAATCTATCTATCTATATCTATATATATATATATATATATATATATATATATATATATATTCCCTTAGCTATAGGGAATTTTTTTGAGAAACATAGTATACGCAGCGATTAATTCCGTTAAAAAGGGATATACTGTTCTATCCCAATCAATTTCTCAAAACAATTCACGTAGTTACCTCAAGGCGACCCCAGAAATTGTTTAAAATCATTCTGAATCATATATCTCAAAATCTAATTCTAAAAATTGCAGGGATAACATGAAAAAATTAAAAAATATTAGGTTTTTAATAATGCACACAACTTTTATAAGACAACCGCATTATTAAAACAAAAATTTCTATAGAATCAAGGCATAATTTGATCAATAAAAAAATACAAATATTGAATATTATATTTTTCTGAGGAAGGATTTAATAGCAGTTGGGTATTTTCTCTGGTCCCCGGCAACGATCTGCAAAAGAATATGAAAAAATCGATTTTTGTGAAGGAAGAAAAATCATTTTGGTGGAGAACGTAGCTCTACAGTTGATTTTTTTCTTCTTCAGCGTTGTCTGCTTCCAGCATAACTTGAGCGATATTTGCATTAACCGCTGTTGGAACGTTGGCATCAAATAAGGATAAGGAGGTTTCGGGAACTAAGTACCAGAGAGGATGGGAAATTATGTTTGCGGCAGCCTTAGTAATTTCTGGATCAATATCCTGATAATCTATCAGTTGATCCATGAATAGAAAGTCTTGATATGGTGCTTCAATTGGGTCTGATGATAGAAACCAGGGTCGAACGTACATTCGCGCAAAAAAATACATGTTATTCTTAAAAATATTTTCTCCCTATGAGATAACTGAAATTGATTTTGAAACAGGTACATTTTGAATGCATAAATCGCCTTTACCATCCGCCTAGCATGACTTACAGCTCCTGGTACACGAAACGATACTCCTTTCTTCCCGTGCAAACGAGTGCGTTTTCAGGAAGAAGGAACAGACTTGATTGTTTACCTTCCTATCCAACATTAACAAGAAAACTACTCATTAAATTTCCATTACTAGTACTTACCTGCTCAAAAGTGATTAAAAAATCAAATAACTTAAAAAAAAAATTATCTGAAAAAATTACTATCCGACGAAAATGTCAGTATTTCAAGGTCATTCCGGGTCGCCTAGGAGTTGTTCGATTTAGCTAAAATTTTTTAGCACAGATCGTTATTTTGTTGATTGGAACAAGATAGGGGGGTGGGAGGTAAACTTTTAGAAAGTTGAAAAATAAGGGTCACCCTAATATATATATATATATATATATATATATATATATATATATACATATATATATATATATATATATATATATATGTATGTATATGGTGCACGGAGAAAAAAAACAGGCTGCTCGCATCTACTTTCAGGCTGCCCGCAGCCTGAAAACTGTGACTCAGTGCCAGTATTTTGAAATAGGACATTTTAGTTTAAAATAGGATTCCACATATTTTAGCCTAAAATAGGATTCCACTAGTTAGAGTGCCCGCATTTTATAATAGAGTGCTGGAATGCTAATTCTGCATCCTATAGTAGAGTTCTCACACCCAAAGCTAGCATCCAACAATAGAGTGCCCAGCACTCTACTTTCAAGTGCGTACACCTAGACTTTAGATTGCTGGCACTCTGTTACAGGCTTCTAGCAGCCTACCATATAGGCTGCGAGCATCCTGATGTTTGCTTCCCGTATCCTACCCCTATAGGCTGCTAGCATCCTATATGGATGGGTTACATTGGCCCCATCCATATAGGATGCTAGCAGCCTACAGAGAGAGGACTTTATTATGTGGAAAAAAAAGAACAAAGGTAAATTCAGAGTAATAATAATGAGACTTTATTTGGGTGTAATTTACATATACACTTCTTAACAAGTAGATATTTACAAGTAGGTAAGAGGTATACACTTTTTAACAAATATAGATATTTACAAGTATTAGATATTAGATACAATGTACTTATGAACAATATTGAACAAGTAGGTCGAGAAATGAAATATTTTTTTTGTTTTCATGACACTTATAGCCGCGGTCAGTTTCCTGTGCTTTGTGGCGCCTAATCAACTCCATTTCTACAAGATGTTGTTCGAGTAAGCTTTCCAAATGTCACTAGGAATTAGTACGGAAACGCGCTATGATGACGCAGTTCGGATTTTTCTCCGACTGATGTTTGATCCCCTCCAAAACTGTAAAAAGTAAAGACTGAATCCTTTAATACTCAGGTAATTTCGATACATGCAAGGGATATTATTAACAGGGGAACACGCTGATGGTTTATTTATAATTATTATTTTTGATAATTTGCAAACAATTTTCGGCATTTAGGTTTCATTGCTGGAATATTCTAGAAGGCGCCATAATATTTTAACTTACTATTGGTTTCCGGGAATTTCCATTAAGACGGTGCAAAATATGTGTTTGGACATAGCTCGTTACCTCTAGAATAATGATGATGGAGACTTGCGTTTAAATTAACCTACCTCAATGGGAAGTAATGTCTTCATTCTTGGTATTTTCTGGGAATTCTTTTTTTTTTTTTTTTTTTCAACTTATTCCTCTAAGTTGAAAAACACACATTTTTCTTGGTCACATTGTTAAATGCTATTATTCTCTAATGTGCTTGTAAAGTTAGCAATAATACGTTTCCCAGAAGATGACGTAATCTACTAAAGTATGTCCTGCTAACTTCATACGCCTCTAAATGACGAAACAACTTAAACGGAATATGATCCTAAAAGTGCCAGTCATATCTAGGGATTTCATGCTTTCTATAGCAATATTTTTTTTTTTATATGTTGGACTTTGCTCCGCATCTTTTGTACATAGAATTAATAACTTTTAATTGTTAATAGCATTTATCTATTTTGTGTTTAGAGAATTTCACCACTGAGTAAATATCCATGTCAGAACTTTTGAGAAATTCTTCAAATTTTATTCACGCTTATATAAAAGTAATTGTCTGTCAAATCTGAGATAACTGTTTAAACTTAACCAGACAGGTATTTATCATCAAAGATACATTGTGTACGTCGAAGGAGATACCATAAGAGACGTGCCCGATATTTCTTAGCCTACAACATCTCCCGTCTATCCAGCCTGCCGCTGACAAAAAGATGCGCAAATCCCCATACAAACGCCTTTCTCGCATGTCGCAAGCTTGCGAACACATCCCCGGAGACGAGTACCTATTTCTCTAGCTTCCACTCCGTGTCAGTCAGTCACCAGAGATCCGGGCAAACTGACCCAAAGTTTCTAACACACCCCACTACATCTGTAGCCCGCGAAGCCTGAACACCCTCCGGCCACCAACCCAACCCTTAGTACCATTTTAGGACTAAGTCCATGGGGTCTTGAATGGTCACAGACCCGGAGGACCATCCTTCCTACGGTTCCCCTATCCCCTGGTACCTGGGGAGAGGCTTACCCTGATACACCAGGGAGAGGGAGAGATCCGTACCTTCTTCATAAAGGATACAAGCGCATCTCAGTTAGTAAGTGTTTAATAGTCAAGTTAGTATTGCAGATAGCACAAACTGGTCCGTCCTGCCTCGTCATTAAATGGTGGTGCGTCTGCAACGAATGCCCGATGCGCTATCTGGAAATGTCAACCTCTTCTCTTCTTTTCGGTCTGTTGCTGGAGGACCAAACATAAACAGTTTTCTTTATTTCTCTTAGTTTTTGGTTAGTTATGTTCGCCCAATTTTTGCCATTCGATTTGTAAGTATGTTTTATGTTCGTGTGTGAGTCTTGTACCATCAATTCTTTGACTGTACATTTTTCTGTAGCATGAACAGAATGAAGAACTTTTAGTAAATATAATATCAAGTTCCAAGGAAATATTCTACTGGTCCTCAGCTGATATTTATTTTGTGCAATAATGAAGTAAAATAATCTACATAGCATGGGCGTATATAGAAAATAATTTCGGGAGGGGCTGGAAAATTTTCGGGGGGGGGGGGCTGAGACCATTTTCGGGTAATGGAATACTAAAATTTAGATCTTGGAATAGTTTTAGGCAACTAAACCGGTATTACACGTAAAATAAAATATATTTTATGAACTAAGTGATCTTATTTAATTTATTTTTAAGGGTTTTACGACAAGTTTTTACCATCAAATTAAAATTTCGGGGGGGATGCAGCCCCCTCAGCCCCCCCTTATATACGCTAATGCTACATAGGAAAAATATTTCCCATTAATCTTAACTCCAAATTATCTTGAAGAGGTTACAAAAGCAATTAATGTCGAAAAAACAGATTTAAAAGCAATATTGTAACTCGGATATACGGCGCTTCTGCATATCGGCCTTTCGTGCCTGTAGGTTGCCGTTCTTTCTAAACATCAATGGTGTAGCAGGAAATTTGTTCAACGGGCTGCTTAGATAAAAATACTGCCGGCGCAACTCGAACCCTACCCAGATATCTGCTTTGTGACCGTACGACAAGAAATATAGGACATATTTAGAATCATTAATGAACCAAGGATGTATGTAATTTATAAAGCTTGCCGTGTTTCTATTTCATGTGACCCATTTAAAACTTTATAAATTTACGTTTTTGGATGTTGTTAAAAGGTTTAAGATATTCTTGCTCTTGGAATAAGATAAGGTATCACCTTCCATGTTTGTTGTCAAGTAGATTCTGCGTCGTCCATATTGTCCGGCATTGACCCACTAGTAAAAAGAGGGGGTAGATGGTAATTTGATGAGGTAAGGTAATGTTTTGGAGTGCTGTGGCCTCCCTCAGACCGGAACTTACTGTCTCTCTCTTTCCTAGCAATCATATTCTTACTTCCGCGAGGAATCTATCTACTTTTTGCCCATCCTTTCAGTTCTCTATGCACCATTTCATTGTAGAATGCAAGGAGAAGCCTTGTGAATAAATATAGCTTACCACATGGACTTTTAATTAAAAAAATATATATAATTAACAACCTCAATAGTAACATTTCCTCAGGTGTTTCGAATATTATCCTTCTTATTTTTTAACACAAAATAGGTTAATTCTATCAAAAAGTTGTAATAAATACGCCAATATTGCACCAGAAAGCAAAACAAAACCCAATAGCATGACTGGCTCTTTTAGCAACATATGCCGTTTAAGTGGTTTCGTCATTTAGAGCCAAGGAAGAAATCACTTTTAATGCCAATGTGATATCTTAAACCTGAGAAAACGACGGATGGACTTAGAGTAGGATATCAACATTTTTGTTACGTTTGGAGAAGAGGAAATATTTGTGAAAAATATTAAGTATATATATATATATATATATATATATATATATATATATATAAATATAAGTATTGGGGTCTCCCCATGGTCTAGTGGCTAACGCCTTGAATTATCATGCGGAAGATGGCGTTCGAGTCCCGCCTGCAACTGGGATTTTTCTCATTTCAGAGCCCGTTGAAAAAACTCCCTGCTGTACCATGGAGACCTGGCGCTAGAAGTCGGTGCACAGTAAAAAAAATAATAAATACAATTAAATGTAATATTAAGCGCATGAATATTTAATAAATTGGCTAAAAACAAAAAGTCGAATAACGTCCAGAGAAAGTATTTCTCATGATAATCAAGGACTAATACTAATCATAAAAATACTAATCCGATAACTTGTACCGGTTCCAGTAAAATCCTGTTTTAATTTATAAATTAAACGTGGTTTATAAAAGGTCGGAATTACAGGAACAACATGTGCATGTTTCAATGTAATCCTTATATCGGCTGTGAGTTGAAACGTTTAGAACAAAAACACTTAATACATTGGGTTCACAATGTTTTCATATTTTTGCTAAAAACTCAACGTTATACTTTTAAATCAATTTTAAAATTTTAAGGATAAAAAATGTAAATGACTCCTGGACCAAAATCTCAATGAAATGTGACCAAGGTTTTTGGTACAAGACTGATCCTAATCAACTCCCTCCCATGGTTTCTATACTATTAAAATTTGATCGTCCACTTAATTTAATTATTTATTTATTTTATATCTTTATTTTTGGTACAAGATTGATCCTAATCCACTCCCTCCCACGGTTTCTATACTATTAAAATTTTATCGGCCACTTAATTTAATTATTTATTTATTTTATATATTTATTTTTGGTACAAGATTGATCCTAATCCACTCCCTCCCATGGTTTCTATACTATTAAAATTTGATCGTCCACTTAATTTAATTATTTATTTATTTTATATATTTATTTTTGGTACAAGATTGATCCTAATCAACTCCCTCCCATGGTTTCTATACTATTAAAATTTATTCGTCCACTTAATTTAATTATTTATTTATTTTATATATTTATTTTTGGTACAAGATTGATCCTAATCCACTCCCTCCCATGGTTTCTATACTATTAAAATTTGATCGGCCACTTAATTTAATTATTTATTTATTTTATATATTTATTTTTGGTACAAAATTGATCCTAATCAACTCCCTCCAATGGTTTCTATACTATTAAAATTTGATCGTCCACTTAATTTAATTATTTATTTATTTTATATATTTATTTTTGGTACAAAATTGATCCTAATCAACTCCCTCCAATGGTTTCTATACTATTGAAATTTGATCGTCCACTTAATTTAATTAGTTATTTATTTTATATATTTATTTTTGGTACAAGATCGATCCTAATCCACTCCCTCCCATGGTTTCTATACTATTAAAATTTATTCGTCCACTTAATTTAATTATTTATTTATTTTATATATTTATTTTTGGTACAAGATTGATCCTAATCCACTCCCTCCCATGGTTTCTATACTATTAAAATTTGATCGGCCACTTAATTTAATTATTTATTTATTTTATATATTTATTTTTGGTACAAGATTGATCCTAATCCACTCCCTCCCATGGTTTCTATTCTAATAAAATTTATTCGTCCACTTAATTTAATTATTTATTTATTTTATATATTTATTTTTGGTACAAGATTGATCCTAATCCACTCCCTCCCATGGTTTCTATTCTATTAAAATTTGATCGTCCACTTAATTTAATTATTTATTTATTTTATATATTTATTTTTGGCACAAGATTGATCCTAATCCACTCCCTCCAATGGTTTCTATACTATTAAAATTTGATCGTCCACTTAATTTAATTATTTATTTATTTTATATATTTATTTTTGGTACAAGATTGATCCTAATCAACTCCCTCCCACGGTTTCTATACTATTAAAATTTGATCGGCCACTTAATTTAATTATTTATTTATTTTATATATTTATTTTTGGTACAAGATTGATCCTAATCCACTCCCTCCCACGGTTTCTATACTATTAAAATTTTATCGGCCACTTAATTTAATTATTTATTTATTTTATATATTTATTTTTGGTACAAGATTGATCCTAATCCACTCCCTCCCATGGTTTCTATACTATTAAAATTTGATCGGCCACTTAATTTAATTATTTACTTATTTTATATCTTTATTTTTGGCACAAGATTGATCCTAATCCACTCCCTCCCATGGTTTCTATTCTATTAAAATTTATTCGTCCACTTAATTTAATTATTTATTTATTTTATATATTTATTTTTGGTACAAGATTGATCCTAATCCACTCCCTCCCATGGTTTCTATTCTATTAAAATTTGATCGCCCACTTAATTTAATTATTTATTTATTTTATATATTTATTTTTGGCACAAGATTGATCCTAATCCACTCCCTCCAATGGTTTCTATACTATTAAAATTTGATCGTCCACTTAATTTAATTATTTATTTATTTTATATATTTATTTTTGGTACAAGATTGATCCTAATCAACTCCCTCCCACGGTTTCTATACTACAGGGTGTCTATAAAAGAACTCCGGGGTTTTAAGACAAAATATTTTAATAAAGTAAAAAACGTACATACATGTTTTATACATGATTACAAAGCTTACATTTTCAAGATTTTTTAACAACTTAGTAAAGTTCAATGTGAGCTCCGTTAGTGGCACGGCACACGTCGAAACGGTATTCTACCTCTTCCCATGTCCTGGCGAGCATGTCTGGGGGACCGGACGCCACGCAATGGGCGAGCAGATGGGGCGCCGCCACACTTCAGTTTGCGTGTGCGTGAGTCACTGGACGCTCGTTTCGGTAACAGGTGGATTGGAAGGGAAGGACCTATTCCATGGCCACCAAGGAGCCCTGATATGACTCCGTTGGACTTTTTCTTCTGGGGGCATATCAAGAATCTTGTGTATACAGAGAAAATTCGAGATGTTATCCATCTCAGGGAACGAATAGTGAATTGCGTGGCGTCCGTTCCCCCAGACATGCTCGCCAGGACATGGGAAGAGGTAGAATACCGTTTCGACGTGTGCCGTGCCACTAACGGAGCTCACATTGAACTTTACTAAGTTGTTAAAAAATCTTGAAAATGTAAGCTTTCTAATCATGTATAAAACATGTATGTACGTTTTTTACTTTATTAAAATATTTTGTCTTAAAACCCCGGAGTTCTTTTATAGACACCCTGTATTAAAATTTGATCGTCCACTTAATTTAATTATTTATTTATTTTATATATTTATTTTTGGTACAAGATTGATCCTAATCAACTCCCTCCCACGGTTTCTATACTATTAAAATTTATTCGTCCACTTAATTTAATTATTTATTTATTTTATATATTTATTTTTGGTACAAGATTGATCCTAATCAACTCCCTCCCACGGTTTCTATACTATTAAAATTTGATCGTCCACTTAATTTAATTATTTATTTATTTTATATATTTATTTTTGGTACAAGATTGCTTCTAATCAACTCCCTCCCACGGTTTCTATACTATTAAAATTTATTCGTCCACTTAATTTAATTATTTATTTATTTTATATATTTATTTTTTTACGGCGCATCGCATCCAGCCTATCAGTGCCACTTATCGTGGCCATTTAACGCCCTCTTAAATCTAACTACTCACGTACGCATAAATCTTTCGCCTTTACGAGTAATAAAATTTACAAAATGCAAGCAATAAAAAAATAGAGGTCATTCTAATTTTGTATGCATAATTATCTTGACAAACTGTTAAATTTTTATGTATATTTACAATATTTACACACACACAAACATATATATGTATATATAAATATATATATATACATATGTTTGTGTGTTTATGTAAATATTGTAAATATATTTATTTAAATTTATTTAAATTTTAACTTCCATTTATTATTAACTACGAATTTTAGGACGGGTTATCTATAGGTTACCACCCTTTTCTAGCCAGGATAGGAGTGATGCCTTTTCTTTTTTCGAAAGAAAAGCCACCACCCCTAGTGGGAATCGAACCCACGACCTTTGGCACGGAGTGTTAAGAGCTCACGCCTTAACCTTGTAAATATACGTAAACATTTAACCAAAGCACTTCTCGTCATCAGCTGGAAGTTATAACACGGAGGGAGAAAACACACTGGAATAACAATTCTTCTGGAATACATTACAAAAAGAAACAAAATTTCTGTTAATCACATATTCTGACAGTATATTCATAAACGTAAAAATTAAGAATAAAATATAAGTATTATACAGTGAATAAGCTTCGCCATGACCATGAGTCTTAATGTGATTCCCCGAGAAGGCGCAACATCACAAGACACTCCACGTTCGAGATAAGGCATGCAACATAAGAAATAACAATATACCTAGCCACTTCCTTTCTCTGAAACCTTAACAAAGTTTGTGGAATGTATTTTTGCAGTATTTCTAAACTTTATAATAAAATTGGTAGAATTTAATAATAGCTGTCCCTGGGAAGTAGGCGCTAATGGCTGAGATGTCGATGAGCCGTAAAAAAAAATAAATAAACTAAATCCCGATGAAGTTAAACAAGTGGCTACTTTCATCGACCGCCGTATTGAGTTGAATCAAAACTCCGCTCTAATCGCATGGTTATAGAAAATAAACACAAGAGAAGAAAGCCTTATGTGGTGTTCTTTTGTTATCTTAAAGCATTATTCGTGATTTTATGGTCAAAATGTTAAGGACCAAAAAGAAGCTTTAATAATCCTGATATATAGTGTTAATAAATTAGAGAATTTCAATAAATATCAGCCACTATATGTGAATACATTTGTAATTTCTTTGATTCTCGTTGGTGTTCCATGTTGCACTAGAAAAAAAAGAGCATATAGCTATATGGCTCCTCTACCAATGACCTCACATCACAGTGTCATTTCATACTTTGAGGAATACGTAAATAACATCTGTTCACTTTCCTTGTAATTAATTGTTGGAGGTGCGACGTGTTTTTCAACTGCTCATTATATCTCTGATTACACCTTCTTCTCAACAAAGGAAGAGGAAACTGTATAGAAAAAAATTATGGGGTATGACATTTAAACTGATTAGATCATAGTGATTTAAACGCCGTGCAAGTACTTTGACAGACAATTAACATCCGCAAAGTCGCAACAATCAATATTGACACGATTAGGAAGTTTGTTTTAACAAGAACATTGGAATTATTTTAGAATCTGACCGGAACAACACAGACATATCAACATTTACTGTACGACTGCACACTTCTGACTAAAGAAAGAAAAACATCACAGACCAAACACATAGGAGATTGGCCTGTTGCTGACAGAATATTATTTCTTAAGTGTGAAAGGGCTTTACAAAAATATGCTGACATAAATGGGATACCATAAAAGTCATTAGAGTTATAAAAAAAATCCATTTATTTTTTTAATATAGGAAATTTAGTTTTGTTTTGTATTTTAATTCTTTTTTGTTTTGTTTTATAGCGCGGTTCCTCCCTCCCCCATAGGGAGGAACCCCGCTTATAAGGTTAATACAATGAAACAATCCGAAAGTGCCGACTACAAAATTTCGCGTTTCAGAACCCCTAGAGACCGAAAATAACGGTGGTTCAGATTTGTATATATATATATATATATATATATATATATATATATATATATATATATATATATATAAATTTGTCTGTTCGCTCATTTCTGGCTTCCCTAATGGTCCGATTGTGATGAAATTTGGTACAAAAATCCGTCGTCCAATTTGAAAGGTCAAGTTCGTTAACCAGCAAAATCCGCCTACTGGAAGATGGCGTTTGGGGCGAAATTCGCGCAAAAAAAGCTTAACGCTTACGTTTTTGAGTTCATAAGCTTCTAAGTACTCGTTTTATATGCTTCTTGGGCTACGAAAACGAATGAAACCATTTTCAAGGCGATAGCTTTAACCGTTTTCGAGAAAATTGGAAAAATATTTTTTGAATACCGTTTTTGGTTTGGGTACTTAGAATCATCGGATTCAGTTGAAACATTTTCTGCATGTTCTACTTTCATCAAAACTAATATGTTGAAATTTTGGTTACATTTGGAGTTAAGGAAGGGTTAGAATAAAATATTTTATTAACAGACATAAAAAGTTTTAGTAACTTTGTTTACTCTCCTTAATATCTCGAAAAAGGTTGAGAATCTTGGTAAACGGAAGAATACCATTAGAAAGTTTATTAAATGCTCTAAAAAAAAGGTTCTAATGAAAGTTTTGATTAGGCGATGTCAAACGGAGAAATAAGAGCTTAAAACTTTAAATTAATTGATTTCGTTTATTCCAATGGTTCTTTTTGTCTGTTTTATTTCTTGTTATTTTTTAATTGCTTATAGTTGGAGAATGTATTTGACAATAAAACTGGTTAAGTAAAATAACAAAAACAATTTATTGTTAGAAATATAGATTTCCAAGATTCCAAGACCTTGTCACTAGCGGGTCCGTTTCTAGTGTAGCCGACCCTTCCAGGTAAGATTGTAAATCATGACCTTTCAAGACTTTACTACTCACAGGAATGGCGTTAGTGACCTTAAGGGTTGACACGCCATTATAATAATTAATTAAAAAAAAAAGACTGGTGGAACCAAAATAATAACTGCTTCTATTTTAATCTTTCCAAATTAGACTAGGGAAATGAACGGAACCGCGCTAAGATGATGCAGTCCTGCGAGACGGACTTTTTTTTCCTTTATGTTCTACATTTAGAGTGTAGTCATTAAAAAAAAATTATTAAAATGTAATCAATTGCATGCTATGTATATTTGTCATGTACGACACATGTAGATATCACAATAAACCATTTTCCTTAAGGGTTACTGAGGGAAGGAAATAAATTTAAAACAAAGAAATTATATATATATATATATATGTATATATATATATATATATATATATATATATATATATAGAGAGAGAGAGAGAGAGAGAGAGAGAGAGAGAGAGAGAGAGTAAGAGAGAGTTTTCCCATATAGCACACCATTCCCTATAAATTCGGCATTCATCTGCTAATATATTTTTAGAGAGGCATAATGTCTGAAGCAGTTTATCAGTATGTGTCAATTTATCAATACATTTTTGCATAATTGATGAGTTGATTCATGTTCTATTTTTTATTTTATTTGATTTTTTGCGGCGCTTCGACGTCTAGGCCATAAGAGCCTTCAAGTTCTATTGTTATTACGTTTGTCCGGATAATGTCCGATCCGTGGGCATGTCAGTCCTACATACTCGTCTTGTTACTCGAGGGCCAGTAAGTAAGACTGTATACTCTATTTGCCGTAGTTTGTTGTCTCTTAACCTACACAATGTTTCGTTTGTTTGTTAATTGACTTATGAATATTAAGGGCTGAGCCATTTAAAATAGTAAATACAAATCCATTTATTATCTCATTTTTATTTTATTCATCTAATTGCATAATTTAAATTGATGTGATTCCATTAAAGGAAATTTACTAAATAGCTAATAGTTTTCCGAAAAGCACTCCAGATTAGTGCCTTCAATATTGTCATCAGCGGCAAGAAACACATGATCAAAGAAATTGCATTAACACTGAGCAATATAACGAAAACAATCATCAAACAACAAGTCCGAATCGAAGGAACTGCGTCTTCTTAGGGCGTTTTCATAATATTCGTATCCCTGGTATTTTAAAAAACCTTCTCCCGCAATATTTTGGAGACAAGTAAGATTTTTGACGCAACAACACATAGAACGGTAGAAGAAATTGATGAAAAAGCTTCCAACACCCCGGGCAGAATTGCTCGGCCGAAGTCAGTCCTGCTTTTTATCCAAGTTATTGGCTAACATTAGCGATTTGTACACACCGTCTGTTTTACGCCATCATAGTCCATTTCAATGATATATTATGACCTTTTGGTCTTATTTTACACATAAATTATATTATAAATATGTACATATAAATCATAAAAATATGTTTCTAACTATGACTCACATGTTTTCATTAAGTAATGGCAATTTCAGAGGGTTCTTAGAATAATACTTTGGTGCGTCCTAAAGGCGCATAAATGAGAATCCGTTTCTCTGAAGGCTCTGGACCCTCAATCAAACAAGGAAAGAACATTTTCAGTACAATCTTCTCAATTTACCAGGCAGAAATAAACAAAACAAAAATCTAAAAATAGAGAATCGTGTTGGAGAAGGGACGTCAGTTGTTAGTAGAAAAAGCTAATGCTAGCCAACAAAAAGTTGGATAAAAAGCAGGACTTATGTCAGCCCGACACATCTGCCTGAGGTGTTGGATGCTCTTTCCTCATTCGAGAAGCAGGGCTTTAAGATGATTTGGAAACCAGTTTCAAACCATCTAATAGTAGCAGTCGAACACGAGAATTTGATTTGTGATTCAAGAGTCACGAGAGAAGAAACGTGAAATGAAGTATCAATTATAGTGATGCTGAAAGAGGTTTTATATGTCACGTTACATGTAAGTTGAACAGAAGGTGATCGTTGGACCAAGAAACAGAAAAATAATTCTTTGGTAGGATAGAGAATGCCTAGGGGTACTTTTACATATCTATAGTACCCCAGAAAACTAGTTTCTTCTTAAACCAGCAATTCATTAAGCACCACTGTAGACCAAATTTAACGAACTCCTTCAATTTAAAAAGTCCGTCTCGCAGGAACTGCATCATCTTAGCGCGGTTCCGTCCATATACCTAATCTAATTTGGAAAGATTAAAATAGAAGCAGTTATTATTTTGGTTCCACCAGTCTTTATTTTTTTAATTAATTAATATAATGGCGTGTCAACCCTTAAGGTCACTAACGCCATTCCTGTGTGTAGTAAAGTCTTGAAAGGTCATGATTTACGATCTTACCTGGAAGGGTCGGCTAGCACTAGGTCCCGCTAGTTACAAGGTCTTGGAATCGTGGAAATCTATATTTCTAACAAAAAATTGTTTTTGTTATTTTACTTAACCAGTTTTATTGTCAAATACATTATCCAACTATAAGCAATAAAAAATAACAACGAGTAAAACAGACAAAAAGAACAGTTCGAATAAGCAAAATCAATTAATTTACGGTTTTAAGCTCTTATTTCTCCGATTGACATCGCCTAATCAAAACTTTCATTAGCACCTTTTTTTTAGAGCATTAAATAAGCTTTCTAATGGTATTCTTTCGTTTACCAAGATTCTCAACCTTTTTCGAGATATTAAGGAAACAAAGTTACCAAAACTTTTTATGTCTGTTAATAAAATAGTTTATTCTAACCCTTCCTTATGTCCAAACGTAACCATATAACGTAATTTCAACATATTAGTTTTGATGAAAGTAGAACATGCAGAAAATGTTTCAACTGAATCCCATGATTCTAAGTACCCAAACCAAAAACGGTATTCAAAAACTATTTTTCCAATTTTCTCGAAAACGGTTAAGGCTATCGCCTTGAAAATGGTTTCATTCGTTTTCGTAGCCCAAGAAGCATATAAAACGAGTACTTACAAGCTTATGAACTCAAAAACGTAAGCGTTAAGATTTTTTTTGCGCGAATTTCGCCCCAAACGCCATCTTCCAGTGGGCGGATTCTACTGGTTAACGAACTTGACCTTTCAAATTGGACGACAGATTTTTGTAGTTCCGTTAATTTTTATTAGCGCGGTTCCTCCCTCCCCCATAGGGAGGAACCCCGCTTATAAGGTTGATTTCATGACGCAATCCGGAGTGCCGACTAGTAAATTTTGCGTTTCAGAACCCATAGAGACCGAAAATGATAGTGGTTAAAATTTGTATATATATATATATATATATATATATATATATATATATATATATATATATATATATATATATATATTCGTCTGTTCGCTCTGTAGCTCCCAGACGAATGGTCCGATTTTGATGAAATTTGGTACAAAAATCTGTCGTCCAATTTGAAAGGTCAAGTTCGTTAACCAGCAGAATCCGCCCACTGGAAGATGGCGTTTGGGGCGAAATTCGCGCAAAAAAAATCGTAACGCTTACGTTTTTGAGTTCATAAGCTTGTAAGTACTCGTTTTATATGCTTCTTGGGCTACGAAAACGAATGAAACCATTTTCAAGGCGATAGCCTTAACCGTTTTCGAGAAAATTGGAAAAATAGTTTTTGAATACCGTTTTTGGTTTGGGTACTTAGAATCATGGGATTCAGTTGAAACATTTTCTGCATGTTCTACTTTCATTAAAACTAATATGTTGAAATTTTTGTTACGTTTGGAGTTAAGGAAGGGTTAGAATAAAATATTTTATTAACAGACATAAAAAATTTTGGTAACTTTGTATACTTTCCTTAATATTTCGAAAAAGGTTGAGAATCTTGCGAAACGTAAGATTGCCATTAGAAAGCTTACTAAATGCTCTACAAAAATGGTTCTAATGAAAGTTTTGATTAGGCGATGTCAATCGGAGAAATAAGTCCTTAAACCTTTAAAGTAATTGATTTCGCTTATTCGAACTGTTCTTTTTGTCTTTGATTTTGGTACTTAGAATTATGGGATTCAGTTGAAACCTTTTCTGCATGTTCGAATTTCATCAACACTAATATGTTGAAATTTTGGTTATGTTTGGAGTAAAGAAAGGGTTAGAATAAAATATTTTATTAACAGACAAGAAAAGTTTTGGTAACTTTGTATACTTTCGTTAGTATCTCGAAAACCGTTGACAATCTTGGGAAGCAGAAGGTTACCATTCGAAAGCTTACTAAATGCTCTACAAAAAAGGTTCTAAAGAAAGTTTTATTTAGGCGATGTCAATCGGAGAAATAAGTGCTTAAAACTTTAAAGTAATTGATTTCGTTTATTCGAATGGTTCTTTTTGTCTATTTTATTCCTTGTTATTAGCACTTTCCTCCGGGAAAGTAGCTATTGAGGTTGGACTCATGACGGAATTTTTGAAAAATTTCTTCAAATCTTTATCGATCCTACCTAGTAGACACCGAAAATGACCCCCGTTAAAATTTATATATATCTATATATATATATATATATATATATATATATATATATATGCATATATATATATGTGTCTGTTAACACGATAGCGGCCAGAGTTTTTGTTTTTTCGTCACGAAACTTGGTATATAGCGTTCAATTAGCAAACGATTGAACGAGTTCGTTAACCACCGAAGTCGGTCCACCGGAAGGGGGGGTTTACCCCGAACCCAAAACACTTATTTGACTATGTCAGCCGTAATATTTGTTATATTTCAACGAAACTTGGTATTCGTAGTGTTAATATAGAGAGAAAAGTGAGATATAAAAATGAACTAAATCGGTTCATTAGAAGGGGGGGTTTACTCCGGACCCACAATACCAATTCGCCACTACCAGCCGTGATTTTTGGTATATTTCGACGAAACTCGGTATTCGTAGTGCTAATCCACAGGTAAATATGTGTTGTAAAAATAAACGAAATCGGTTCATTAGGAGGGGGGGTTTACTCCGGACCCACAATACCAATTCGCCACTACCAGCCCTGATTTATAGTATATTTCGACGAAACTCGGTATTCGTAGTGGTAATCTACAGGTAAATATGTGTTGTAAAAATAAACTAAATCGGTTCATTAGAAGGGGGGGTTTACTCCGGACCCAAATTCCTAATATACTCATACCGGTCGTAATTTCTGCTGTATTGTAACGAAACGCGGTATACGTCGTGGGTAACTCATGAGAAAGAAGTGTTGTAAAAATGAGCTGAATCGGTCAATCGGAAAGCGGGGGTTTAATTTGTAATATATTTGAATAGAAAAGCCGGCAGACGTAGGTTCACAAAGCCGACGCAAGGAGCGCTTTCTACCACTAGAGGGACTGTATCCTGTTCCTGCGTTAGATCAAAATACGATAATATGAGGATTTTTGTATTTATTACGTAGTGTAGTAGGTACCATGTGTAAACATAACTCTGGAAGCAAATTAATAATTGATCAGTTACTCATTACAAAATGAGAACTATTCACGTTTTTATTTAATTTATGTAGGATATTTTAAGCAAATTGTTCTGGAAAGCAGTCTACACTACCCAAATTCTGAGGAAAGTGCTTAGTTATGCAGCTCCTGCATGACGTTCTTTTTTTAAATTGCTTATAGTCGTATAATGTATTTGACAATAAAACAGATTAAGTAAAATAAGAAGATCAATTTATTGTTAAAAATGTAGCGTTCAAAGAGAGAGATCCCAAGGCTTTCCAAATGCCTCTGTGCGGAGGCCTTTCTGCCCGACATATGGGATAGCTGACCCATACAGGTAAGATTGTAAATCAAGACCTTTCAAGACTGGTTTGTTTGAGATTTCATTTGGATAGGTGTTTCGCTATAGATCTAAACAAAGTAATAACTGTTTCTATTCTATGCCTTCATAAACACTAGAGATAAGAACGGAACCGCGCTAAGATGACGCAGTTCCTGCGAATCGGACTTTTTATTTTAATAATACCTCTTTTCCAAGCTTAATTGAAAGGCAATAGTCTTAGCTTGGATAAATGTGAACCATTTGAAGACATTTTATATTTTCTTGGTAGTCTCAAAAAAGCGATAATATGTTTCCGGTGTCTCGATCATGCCTAAGGATACAATCATGAAATGCTATATTTAATTTCATGCTAAGATTTTCCTCGCGCGTATTTCGGCAATAAAATAGTGTTCCGATGGACGAATTATGTTGGCTAACACAAGGCCATTTTGAATGAAAAGAGTATATTTCTGTCAAATTTTATCTAATATATATATATATATATATATATATATATATATATATATATATATATATATATACAAATCAGTCCCATAACAGACCACGAGGGCCCTGAGGGGCAGACGCTATAGAGGTATCTGATTCATGACCATACGGCACACTAGGGAGATAATTTGGCCAATACTATGCTCCGGCCACCTGATTTTCCTCTTTGCTGTTTCGACTTCTAGGGTCATTAGCACCAAGGTACGATTAATTAATAAATTAATTATAGGCTGGGTTAGGCTAGGGACGGTCAGGGAGGCCGAATTCAACCTATGAACGAAGACAATTGATGATAAAAATCTTAAGTACTTGCTCGGGATTTATAATCAGGTCCTCCAGCATATATATATATATATATATATATATATATATATAATTATGTTTAGCATTGTTAAAATTATCTTTTACTAAAGTGATACACATATTCAAGGGTATTTTGATCCTACTCACAGTGATGTAAATCGCTCATGACGTCGATCCGTCATATATATATATATATATATATATATATATATATATATATCGGATCGACGTCATGAGCGATTTACCTCACTGCGAGTAGGATCAAAATACACTTGAATGTATGTATCACTTTAGTAAAAAGATAATTTTAACAATGCTAAACATAATTCGTATGAAAACACAAGCCTAAAATTTTGGGCCTATCTATTTCTTTGCCTCCGTCTTTAAATTCAAAAATGTACTAACAGGTAATTGTTTAAAGCAGTATAATATTTAATGTCGTCCAAATTGTCTCTGCAGTAAATCATAATTGTTACCCTTTATCACGACAGTTAATTTATTGCCTTGTTCCGGCTTCAAGATTTTTCTTCAAATAATCAGACTTTCAAGGGTCACAAAATTGGGCAGTGTTAAATATGCGGTGTGTTTCGCCTGTTCACCTTGTGTCTTAGATTTAATGGTGACGAAGACATTGACACACTTACCAACTACTCCGCTATCATTTTAATATATTCTCATCTATTTAAAATACATAACAAAATTTCTCCCCCAGTTGCCTACGACAAGAAATCAACTGGTGAATTGCTAAAATATGAAGGAGTCGACCTTCTCAGGAGTTATTTCTGGGATATCTATGGAATTATTCAGAGGGTCGCGATCTGTCGGTAGCTTGATTTGTGTAGTACTTAATATTTAAGTATGTTTCCCCTTAATAGTGTGGGGATTCAATGTAGGGAGAATTTATTCTTAAAAATTTAACGTTAGTTAAGACGGAATTTTAATTGAAAAACAAAAAGTCGTAGAAACTACCCCCCCCCCCCCCCTTACTTAGGCCGGTTCCGTTCATTGGCAGGATGATCATTCGTGAAAAATATTCAATGTAATATCAAAGAGAAGCAATGTAAGATTTTAAGTGCCAAAACTGAAAAAAATATCCTAAGCGGAAAAAAATCACTCCATCCTCTGTCTCAACGTTCGGTCTTGGAAACATTATAACAATGTTCCACATTTTCTTATCTTGTTTTATTGAAATGCTTATTTTACTGATAAATGCAATTAAATAAAATTCTGAAACGTAAAAGTCCCGGATTGAACTTCCGGATTGCATCATGAGGTCAACCACATAAGCGGGTTTCCTCCCTAAGAAGGGACGGAGCAACCCAGCTAAAATGATAAAGTCCACTGGTAGAAAATGCTTAATATCCACTAATCAATCCGTAAGGTTATTTGTACATCATTAACACATTAAAGGTGGGGATCTTGACGAATGTATGCTAGGTAACGCGGCGACCGTAGTATCGTAGTACTTCGACTTCCGCCTTTATACTACAGTCGAGATAAATCGTAGTACTTCGACTCCCGCCTTTATACTACAGTCGAGATAAATCGTAGTACTTCGACTCCCGCCTTTATACACAGTCGAGATAAATCGTAGTACTTCGACTCCCGCCTTTATACTACAGTCGAGATAAATCGTAGTACTTCGACTCCCGCCTTTATACACAGTCGAGATAAATCGTAGTACTTCGACTCCCGCCTTTATACTACAGTCGAGATAAATCGTAGTACTACGACTCCCGCCTTTATACTACAGTCGAGATAAATCGTAGTACTTCGACTCCCGCCTTTATACTACAGTCGAGATAAATGGTAGTACTTCGACTCCCGCCTTTATACTACAGTCGAGATAAATCGTAGTACTTCGACTCCCGCCTTTATACACAGTCGAGATAAATCGTAGTACTTCGACTCCCGCCTTTATACTACAGTCGAGATAAATCGTAGTACTTCGACTCCCGCCTTTATACTACAGTCGAGATAAATGGTAGTACTTCGACTCCCGCCTTTATACTACAGTCGAGATAAATCGTAGTACTACGACTCCCGCCTTTATACTACAGTCGAGATAAATGGTAGTACTTCGACTCCCGCCTTTATACTACAGTCGAGATAAATCGTAGTACTTCGACTCCCGCCTTTATACACAGTCGAGATAAATCGTAGTACTTCGACTCCCGCCTTTATACTACAGTCGAGATAAATCGTAGTACTTCGACTCCCGCCTTTATACTACAGTCGAGATAAATGGTAGTACTTCGACTCCCGCCTTTATACTACAGTCGAGATAAATCGTAGTACTTCGACTCCCGCCTTTATACTACAGTCGAGATAAATGGTAGTACTTCGACTCCCGCCTTTATACTACAGTCGAGATAAATCGTAGTACTACGACTCCCGCCATTAATGCGTTAAGATGATATCGTTTACCTTTGAGATTTCGAAGATGTAACTTCCATGTTTATGGTTCCTATGCTAAGCTTTTCCAATCTTACCAGCCAGAAGGATGTTATGAAAATGCACCAGAATCTTGTAGTTCTTGTGAGTAGAACTTTTACATAATTTATTTCATTTATTTATTATCATTTATTAGATAGTAATTTGTTGCAGATAACATGCAGCAAGTGCCATTTTTCGCTAATTTTCTTGGATAGTTATTCTACGAACATTATTATCAATTGCCACGTTGAATGTTGAATGGTTCCCGTTAACCACCGAAGTGATGGCACTATAAAAGGGTTAGTTACAACAACAATTATATTATTATGAAATGTTACTCTTCAATCCTCCAAAATTTGACAAGATTATTTACATTTTGACATTTTACTCACAGAATTTCAAAAGCCAATCAAGTTTATCACTAGATATGTAATAGTATAATCGGCCACCGAGAAGTGAGTTTAGTGACTGAAATCCAACTCTAAAAATCCGTCAATCTTGCAATCCTAACATATGGGAGTAGATGTCGATAAGTAATCATTTTCCTCAGGGAAAACACTGCGAGGACGGCCCAAACTCTCCTACGAGGAAAATATTCAGAGGATTGGAGGGAAAAGTGGCAAAACCCTCCCAGAAGATGAAGCAGCTTTGCGGGAACCGGAAGGAGTGGCTGAAATTTACCGAGGCTCCTCGATGCTAGTAATGGCACGAGAGGAAGACAGCGAAGACGAAGAAGAAATTTTCTGAGTTCGGTCAGCGCCAAGTACTAAAATTGAATTGAGGCCAAAAACTCGTGAAAAAGACGCATGACTCGTAATATAATAATTCCAGACGGACGTAATCGTCCACGTCATTCGCAATGAGCGATAATAATTATCGCTAATGATTCATCAACACAGGGAAATGTTCCTCTTATATGAAATTCTTTTTAAAGGCGTTTTCATACAAAACTTAGTCGTGCCACATCTAAAGTGAAATTTTAAGTTTAATATTAATAAAGCAAGTGTGTCGAGTTTCATCCAAAGAACCAAATAGGAAGTCCGACTCGCAGGAACGTCGTCATCTTAGCGCGGTTACGTACATCTCGAAGAAATGGAATAAATTAGCATCACAAATCACAGGAAACTGACAGTAGCCAACTTACACAGAAACGGATAATTCTTAACCTGTATAAGTCAATACAATTATGTACTGAAAACGTACTTACTCTTTGACTACTGCTGAGAAGGCTCTATTCTAAACGACCAAAAATTCGTTGTCGTTTTAAGTATCTTGTTTTACTAGCAAATTCGTTTTACTGTTATAATCAACTGTAAATATAAGCTTCATAGCGAATAAAATTCCATTCTGTCGTGGGTTAAATCTTTCTACAAAATAAGAAGTAACGTTAACTTCAGTTAGAGGCTATGAGGAAAGTTATATAGAAAGGAGAATTCAAAACAACCTACGTCATCATGATTAGCCACTGCCATCTTGATTACCACAGCCACTCCAAACTTATTATCACCGTTTCTTAGCTTATTTTACTACTATACTAATTTTACTGATAATTGCAATTTAAAACAAGAAACAACCAATTAAAAAGTGAGATAAACAAAGAGAGAAACCCTTTCAAAACAACAAAACAAACACTTTTTAAGTTTTAAGCGCTTATATCTCTAATTGACGTTGCCCCATCGAATATTGCTTCAGAACCTTTTTTGTAGAGAATTTAGTAAGCATTCGAATGGTCACCTTCCACTTATCACGATTTCCCAACCGTTATCGAGATATTTACGAAAAATGTATGAAGATCCGAAAACTTTTCATGTCTATTAATAAAATAATTTTTTTCGCATACTTCCTTAACTCCAAATATAACTAAAATTTAAACATCTTAGTTGGGATGAATTTCCAAGTTGTAGAAAAAATTTTTTTTGCGCGAATTTCGCCCCAAACACTATCTTCTAGTGGGCGGATTCTGCTGGTTATCGAACTTGACCTTTCAAATTAGACGACAGATTTTTATGCCAAATTTCGTTAAAATCGGACCATTTTTGAGCTTGCTAGAGCGCGAACAGACAAGCATATATATAAATATATATATATATATATATATATATATATATACAAATTTGTGCCACCTATATTTTCGTGATCTATAGGGTCTGAAACGTGAAAGTTTCTAGTCGGCACTTCCGGATTGCGTCGTTAGGTCAACCTCATAAGCGTGTTCTCCCTATGGAGGTAGGGAGTAACCGCGCTTAAACTAAGGCCGGCATGTGCAAATTAACAACTTTCCTATGAAATATAACATCACTTATAATGAAAAGATTTTGATTTTTATAATAGATCTCTCTTATTACCTCTGAATATTATATATGCAGTTTCGTTGCAAGAAAACGAAAGTTACACCAATATATCCACTGAAATTCACGTTTGTTCTTAAAAGTGAATATTACTTAAAAAATAGACGATGAGTAGTTAGTGCAATAATTTTCTTTGATCTGTTCGAAAAGTGTCAGTAAATTCCAGTATTTCGGTTCTAAACCTGCCATAGAAACTTTAAAAAATTGCAAACATTTCAAAATAAATGTTTAATATTTATTGAGGTGGACTCCCAACATCTTCACATTTATTTGCCATTTAGCAGTTAAGATTTTTAAATATAGAGAACTAAGCCCACATTCATGTATAAAGAAAATAGTTGACGACCATATTGACATTAAACTACAACAAGTATAAACAAGACAGACTGAAGCATTTTGATCTATAACTTTATTACGTATATATAATTCCAGGGTTTTTTTTAAATAAAGCATAATTATCTACTTATTCACTTTCTTCTCCAGAGATTATTCCATGTATTATGTTTCCTGTGTTATTATGTCTATTATTATCGCCTATTTAATTGCAGCTGATTTAGCAGAGTTGCCTAATATGAGTATTCTGTTGTAAAGTATTTTCTTGAGGTAGGTCATGCTTGCTAGTCATTTAGAAATATTTTGTTGATTAATACAAGTCTTGTGGCTATGTGCTATAAGTAGAAGAGGTCGCAAAGTTGACTATGTATTTTCTGATTCTAAATTGACACACACTACTCAATAAAGAATACGAGTACATCACAAGCTCGAATCACACGCTGGAACATCAACAGGAAGGTTCCAGCTTGACTTAAGAAACAAAACTAAAATATTAGCATGGTTTAAGTAGTCCAACTGTTTCAAAGCATAGAATTCATAAACCTTCTCAACCCTAAGCTAAACTTCTTCGAACTTTATTAAATTTTTCAAATCCAACTTTATAAACTCCTTTTGTTTTATAAAATGTACATTCTATAACATATTTAATGATTACACTCCGAATCATGAATAGGTTTATTTCAAATTAATGGACTATTTTGTTTAAAGTATTACTAAGACACTTTGTATAGAAAATCATTGTTTTAAATAACTATAATAAACATTTAAATTATATATGATTAATTAAAAAAAAGCTCCTGGTAAACCATAGTAATTACTTCATTCTGAAAAAATGTCAATGCTTTATGTAAGTTTTTCCCCACTTTTTATTGAATACAGCTATCCAACAATAATTATAAATGTAATAGGAAATAATAGCCGCTGGCGCTAATAGCCATGATTTGTTGATGCGCCGTAAAATAAAAGAAAAAAAATAGGAAATGTCCTCAGAATAATTTATTATTCTCTAAGTGAATATATTCTTATTTCTTGAATCTTTTGATTAGAAACACACCTCACTCTTGATCTAGTGTCGTAAAACTCATCGCGTCACAAGTCACTTCAAGTCTTAATAATAAGTCTGAGTCTAATTATGAACATAGCATTTCAGTTTAGGAGAGAACGTCCGGTAAAGTAAACCTCAAGCAACCTGCAGTACACTAAGCTGAGAATAAATATTGTTCAAAATTGATATTACAAATATTATTACCAAGGATTATTGGGAGAGCGATATAGTTCATTTTAGATTAATGTATTATATTAAAATCAAAATGTTGAAAATAATTAAATTTAAGCAATATCCACCAATAATAAAAAGCTCTAATAAAAAAATAGAAGGGGACTATTCGGAAACGGTGGATTCGAGGAAATCCAAAGCCACATTGATTGCGGTAAGTAGAGAATACTGTAAAGGTTAACTTCCCAAAGGAATCAATATTATTAGGCCAGAGAAATTCACGGTTTTACCATAAAACCAAACTCCATTAGGTATTACTTTCAGGGACAAGGGAAAGTATATCACTTATACACGAAAGAAAGAATAATTTTTCAGAGTTTCCAGTGTTTTCATTATGAATGTAAGCGATTGATAGTAAGCAAGGAATGCCACTGGTCCAAACCTCCCTGAAAGGTCCTTCGTTTACTTTTCAAGACCTTAATGGCTTCCAAGAAAACAGATTTTTTCAGCATTATTGCATATGTGCATATTCTTCTTGCTAAACCTTTATCCGGGTAAACAAATCGTAATGCATAGGAGTTGTTTGGTTGAATATAAAGGTTCGTTGAAAAATTTACCATTTATAACAAAAATAGAATTTTAAGTTTCTTTAAAGAAAATAAAGTGTGAATTTATGTAAATACTACAAGATATAAGACAATAAAGATATTCGGTCGACTTATCTGTTTCATAAAAAGAATGGACATTTGAAAATAACTTTAAATACTCAACTGTTGAGACAATTTGGGGATTATACGGTCGTACAACATCGTACAGACATTTTTAAAACCCATTGACTCAAATAATACTTTTCAACATTTCTCTCCAATCAAATCCTCAAGAAAATCGCTCATTGATGAAAGCGTAATATAATTAAAATATTTTGAAGATATAAAAATTATTGGATTGCTTGATTTTTACGAAAAGATTTAAGGTGCTATAAAAATAATCAGGAGACATGTTTTTACTGCGAAAGCAAGGTTTTAAGGGTTGTTAAAATATCTCTAAAACTGACCAGAAATCGTGGACGGTTGCCATTCGAACGCATAATAAATTCCCTACGAAAAAGGTATCCATTTCGATAGAACCAGCCTAGTCAAAGAATTTGGTGCATGGAGTTCGGAAATGTTGGTTTTCATTAAAAATGAAATATAAACAGTTTCTTTCAAAACTTTCCAAATTATACCAGGGACAAACATTATATAGAACCACAAAGATCACGCAGTTACATCGAGCCAGACTTTTATAAAATTAAAATACAATGAACCTCAAAGTAAGAATAAATGCGGTAAAAGGAGTGAGGATGTACTCTATTCTGTAGTATTCTTTGAATAGTATCCTGAGTCACTACATTGCGATACAAACCATTCCTAATGAATGATGTCATATGAATGAGGAATGCTTTCCTAAGAAGAGTACTCACTGTCCATTAGAGCTCAACGGTACGGAGCTCTGATGGTCTTATGAAGTCGAAAATGTCACTGTGAAAATGCGAATATGATTAAACTGCAAAAAATATTTTGTTCATTGTCATCTACTTATGCTGAAGCCATATATATAGACATTGCAATTTCAGTTTCCTATTTTTTTTTTCTTTTTTTTTTTTTTTTTTTTTTTTTTTTTTTTAACGGCGCATCTACATCTTGGCCATTAGCGCCGGGCTATCTACAGGTTGCCACCCTTTTCTAATGCCAACAGCACGTGGTCGGTGACCCATTCAGTTTCCTATTTATGTCTAAGCTATATTAAACTGAGCTTCTAAAAAATCATGTCATTTCTAGCATTTATAAATGAGGCCTCGTAAGGAATAAATCGTTAAACTTGCGAGATAAAGTTTGTTAACAATTAAAACTAGTTATGAAAATAAAACAGTTTAATTCATGATCATCCAATACTCTGTTTATAGTTATTTGTAGGCAGATGATGGAATGAATGAGATTTCTAAATAAAGTGGAACTGAAAGAAGTTTCTGTTGGAAAATTTGGCGTAAATAAGAGGGGAACGACGAAAAGAAATCAAAAAGAATTTAGGAATAATACCAACAGGTGAAGAATAACCCTTCAAAAATTTCAAACTTTACATTTATTTCTCCATCACAACTTTTCGGACACACTGGTCCATCTTCAGGTAATCTACAATAGTATATTAATTACAGATATTACATCCTCCAAAACCATTTACTAAATTTTATTGTCATAATTTTAAACTCACCATGTCCTGTAAATTACTACAGTTACACTTAAACAGTCATGAAATAAATAAAAATGATTCCTGTAAGGAACCAAGTCAAATTACACCTACATCAATTAAACACTCATTATCACAGCCATATTAGACTTTATCAAACTACCTAGGCCTATTATATTTTGTATAACTAAAAATTAAATTAAAACATTAAAATTCAATTGGTTAAAATATATAATAAATTATGTATGACATACCACAGATATATTGTTTAATCTCTACTTAACATTATTTTTATTACCACATCTATATATATAAAAATCACGTATCTGTCTGTTTTTCTGTTTGTTTGTTCCTTATACAAATCCACACCGTTTGACCGATTTGGACCAAACTTGGCAGACAGGTAGGTCTTGATAAGGGAAATCTCCTAGGCTAGGTCAAAAAACTCTACCAGCTGTCTGTCTGTATGTTTGTGCCTTATACAAATCCGCACCGTTCGTCCGATTTTGAATAAACTCGATACCGTCTCCACACCGTTCGTCCGATTTTGACTAAACTCGGTACACATGTAGATCTGTCATGTAATCTGGGGAGTGTCGTAGACTAAGTCAAAAACGTCTTATTACTGTCTTTATGTATGTTTGTCCCTTATATAAAATCCACACCGTTCGTTCGATTTTGACTAAACTCGGTACACATGTAGATCTTAATCTGAGGAGTGTCTTAGGCTAAGTCAAAAACAAAGTCCGACTCGCAGGAACTGCCTCATCTTAGCGCGGTTCCGTTCTTATCCCTAGTCTAATTTCGAAAGATTAAAATAGAAGCAGTTATTATTTTGTTGAGAGGAGATCGTTGACCGTTGATGATGCAAGGTAGGGATTGTCCGGGTTAGGTCACTGCTACTTAATAATACATACCCCATATGTGTATGTATGTGAATGAATGAATGAAAAAATGAATGAAAAAAAAACTTTATTCTGGGACTTCGTCCCATAAGAATAAAAATAAGTACAAAATAAACAATAAACAAATTTAATCTAAAAATATAAATATGAATAAAGAAAAACAAAAGTATAAAAGAACAAAACAAAAAAAGCAACTAATACAAATATTATATGTGAAGCCTTAAATAATAAAATGAAATATAAGTAAATATGTACATTCATTGGAATGGGGCAATGATGATACAATGATCAGAGGGGGATGGGAATAAAATTAAAGAGTTTAAATAAACAAATAAATATTAAAAAGTTGAATAAATATTAAAGGAATGGGGGCTATAAAAAGATATAAACTAGGAAAATGCATAAACACGAGAAAAAAACAGCAATATAATTTACAAAGGTAATCAGGTCTTCCTGGTGGTGAAATTTTAAGAAGCGTCTTCCTGGGAGGATAGGAGAAAAGCAAAGAGGCGGGATTTAAAGACAGGTAAGGAAGGAGAGTGTCGAATGGAAAGAGGGATAGAGTTCCAGAAGGAGGAGGCTCGGGAGATGAAGGAACGGTCGAAGAAGGCTGTTTTATGAGTGGGAGGATAGAGATCGGAGGGACGGGAGCGGGTACCACGGGAATGGACAGTCGATTTAAACTGCAGGAGGTTGTAAATATAGGAAGGAGATTTGGAAGAAATGGTTTGGTAGAGGAAGGAACCTAGAAAATATTGTCGTCGAATTGATGGAAATAGCCACTTCAACTCGGAATACCGGTGTGAAATATGGGCATCCGTGGGGGTATCGAGGATAAATCTGAGAAAACTGTTCATTAATCGCTTAAGACGAACCTCAAGCTCCCCAGTGAGCCCTCCATAAACCAGGCAACCATAGTCGAAGTGGGGGAACACTAGAGAAGATACAAGAAGCTGACGTGTAGGAGTAGGGAGGAGGTGACGGGAACGGTTAAATAGTTTAAGGGTGGCTATGGAGCGACGAGTGATTAGGGATAAGTGATTTTTCCAGGATAGGTTTTGATCGAAAACAAGGCCCAGGTTCTTGGCAGTGGAAACATATTGAATAGGACTGGAGTCAATGGTGAAGGAAGGGAGGATAGGAGGGAGAGAGCTCCCTATATATATATGGGGGCACACATATATGTGCACACATATGTACATATATATGTGGGCATATATATGTACATATGTGTGCGTGTATATGTGTATGTGTATATGCATATATATAAATATATATATTATATATGTGTATATATATATATATATATATATATATATATATATATATATGTTAGGTATATTTACATAGATATGTGCATATATTAGTGTTAAATATGTCCTACTTGTATTTACAGCCCTGATGAAGGCTTGAAGTTCAAGCCGAAACGTCGGCACAATAAAACCATTTTTACGATAAAATGTAGTTTTATTAAGTAGCAGTGACCGAACCCTGACAGTTATATTTTGGTTCCACCAGTCTTGAAAGATAGGATTTACAATCTTACCTGGAAGGGTCGGCAACACTAGAAACCGTCCCGCTAGTTACAAGGTCTTGGAATCTTGGAACTCTATATTTCTAACAATAAATTGTTTTTGTTATTTTACTTAACCTGTTTTATTTTCGAATACATTATCCAACTATAAGCAATTAAAAAATAACAAGGAATAAAATACAGACAAAAAGAACACTTCGAATAAGCAAAATCAATTACTTTAAAGCTTTAAGCTCTTATTTCTCCGATTGACATCGCCTAATCAAAACTTTCATTAGAACCTTTTATGTAGAGCATTTAATAAGCTTTCTAATGGTATTCTTCCGTTTACCAAAATTCTCAACAGTTTTCGAGATATTAATGAAAGTTCCCAAAATTTATATTATTTCTAGCAACAGAAAATTGGCCTCATTTTTCATATCCTGTTTTACACACAAAATTTTCGCAACATAAGAAATTAGAAAAATAAAAAGCAATAAAAAACGAAGGGAAAGAGACAAAAATTACAACAAGAACGACAAAAACCCGTTCATAAGAACAAAACAGACGTATTTGAAGTTTTAAGCACTTATTTCTCCGATTGACATAACCTAATCAAAAATAGTTTTAGAATCTTTTTTGTAGAGAATTTAGTAAGCTTTCAAATAGTTTCTATCCACTTACCACGATTTCCCAACCGTGTTCGAGATATTAATGAAAGTATACGAACTTCCCAAAACTTTTCATGTCTGTTCATAAAATATTTTATTCTAACCCTTCCTTAACTCCAAACGTAACAAAACTTTCAACATATTAGTTTTAATGAAAGTAGAACATGCAGATAAAGTTTCAACTGAATCCCGTAATTCTAAGTACCCAAACCAAAAACGGTATTCAAAAACTATTTTTCCAATTTTCTCGAAAACGGTTAAAGCAATCGCCTTCAAAATGGTTTCATCCGTTTTCCTAGCCCAGGAATCATATAAAACGAATACTTACAAGCTTATGAACTCAAAAACGTAAGCGTTACGATTTTTTTTGCGCGAATTTCGCCCCAAACGCCATCTTCCAGTAGGCGGATTTTGCTGGTTAACGAACTTGACCTTTCAAATTGGACGAAGGATTTTTGTACCAAATTTCATCAAAATCGGACCATTCGTCTTCTATCTAGAGAGCGAACACACAAATATATATATATATATATATATATATATATATATATATATATATATATATATATATATATATACAAATTTGAACCACCGTTATTTTCGGTCTCTCGGGGTTCTGAAACGCGAAATTTTCTAGTCGGCACTTCCGGATTGTTTCATTGTATCAACCCTATAAGCGGGGTTCCTCCCTATGGGGGAGGGAGGAACCGCGCTAAAACGTCTTATAACTGTCTGTCGGTATGTTCGTCTCTTATACAAATCCACACCGTTCGTCCAATTTCGACTAAACTCAGTGCACATGTAGATCTTAATCAGGGGAGTGTCGTAGGCTAAGTCAAAAACGTCTTATAACTGTCTGTCTGTATGTTTCTACCTCATACAAATCCACGCCGTTCGTCCGATTTTGACTAAACTCGGTACACAGGTAGATCCTAATCTGGAGAGTGCCGTAAGCTAGGTCAAAAACCTCTACCAGCTGCAGTCTGTATGTCTTCTTTTTTTTTTTTTTTTTTTTTTTTTGTTTTTTATAAAAATCCACTCCGTTAGAGCGATTTTCACCAAACTTGGCATACATGTATTTCTTGATACGGGGGGTGTTATAGGTTAGGTCAAAGTCGTCTAGGACTCAAAGTTGGGAGGTCACGGGTTCGAAACAGTTACAGGTTCGTGTTATTAGATTTTAATAATACTCTTTTGGTTTCTAATTTTTTTAGGCTCTTCTATATGCAGAAAGTAGGTGTAGCATGGCACGCCGGGTAACAGCTAGTTTAATATAAAATACACTGAGGTATGTAACCAAGATATTTAAACTGTGAAAGTAATCTATTACAATGTCATCAGAAATTAATTTTATTTAATATGCCAACATAAGGTTGTTCTATACCTTTAACATCAGTTTTGAAATTAATGTTTCTATTGATATTTTTAGTTATGTAAATGGATTCAGTTAATTTCCTAGCTTTATTATCATTAACAGTTTTTAAAATCTTACATTATCATAATCAAACTTATGCTGTTTGGTGATAGCATGATTTGCCAATGCTGTTGTATTGATATTTTTACTGTTATTACAATTAGAAATGAGTTGTTTTATCCTATTTTTTTAAATTTTGGGAAGTTTCACCTATATAACATTTGTCCATGCATTGCTTGCAATTAATTTGATAAATCACATTTTGTTTATTTGTACTATTTATTCTATCTTTCATATTACTTAATGCATTTGTTATTTTATTATCATTATAAAGACCAATCTTTAAATTAGTATGGTCATACTTCTTTAAACCTTTCTTTATTTTTTCAGTTAAACCAGGAATATATTTTAATTTATGAGCTATATTATTTCCCATTACATTACTCTGTTCTCTACTAGTATTTTCTCCATTCTCTTCAATAGTTTTGTTTAATAGTTTAAAATAATCAGTTATTAAAGTAGGCTTATTAAGATTGGATCTCACCTTAAATTTGCATGCTTGTGTTATAAGTTTCTCTTGTGATTCCTGCATTATAGTTGGACTACTCTTTGTATTATTACTAATTTTATTAAACCATAATTTATTTATTAGCTTTAATGGATAAAAATTGTCCACTAGTATTTTATAAATTTTCCCTTTTATTTCTTTCAAGTATATACTATCTGTTATATTTATAGCTGTGTTAATCAAATTTTTAGCTGTATTAATTATTTGAGTTTTAGGATGATTTGAATTAAAATTTAAAATACGGGAGCTACAAATATCTTTTTTAGTCCATTTTGTTGTTATTTTATTATTTTCTAATTTAACCTCCATGTCATGATATCTCAGTTTGTTATTCGTTGTACATTCATGGGTAAATCTTATTCTTTTATGAAAGGAATTGAACAGCTCTAATAGCTCAGGATACGTTTCTTTTATAGTTATTAGTAATAAGTCATGTATGTATTTAGTTATTAACACTGGTTTAACAGTAGTTTTGGTGAGTTGTTCATAAATCAACTTATTTAATAGGGCGTTACTTAACAAAACCGATAATCTACCACCCATTGGCAAACCATATACCTGTCTATAATAATCACCATTAAATTTAAAATAACCAAATAACGTACATAATTTGATACCTTCAGAATATAGCTTTTTGTTTTTAATTGGGGTATGATTTTTTATTAATTCCCAATTACTTTCTATGATTTTAATACATTCATCCACAGATATATTGGTGAATAAGGACTCTGCATCAAAACTTATTATTTCATATTCTTTATCCTTATCAAACTGAATCATATTTAATTTATTTTTTAACTCATTGGAATTTTTAATATCATAATCATATAACGTATTTAAACATTTTAAGGATGAATACATGAATTTTGCTAAATTATCATTAGGTCCATTAATATTATTAATTATAGGTCTTAATAAATTTCCAGGCTTATGCAGTTTTACCAAACCATGAATCCTTGGCCAAGGATTCCTATAATTTTTTTTTTTATTTTTTTATTTCGTATTTATTTATTTGAAATCTGTACAGATAACAGTACAATGATCAAGTATGTTGATGCAGATATTATGTACAAGTTGATAAAACTGACAAAAGTAAAAAAAAAATAAAAAATACAAAATTTGGAAGAAGCCAACCATTGTTGGCACTTCCAGAGGTGTCTCAGTAAATATTTTATCCTATAATTAATAATATTAATGGACCTAATGATAAAAAAAATCAAAAATTCATGTATTAATATATTTTTTTTTTTTTGTTTGGTCAAAGTTTCGACGCCCCTCCAACTCCGTTCCTGTCATTTCAATTAACGACAACAAAGACATTTTTCCAACAGCCTTCATCAAGTTGGAGAGCACCAAAATTAAAAAAGTCCGACTCGCAGGAACTGCGTCATCTTAGCGCGGTTCCAGTTTTTTTTTTTTTTTTTTTTTTTTTTTTTTACGGCACATCTACATCTAGGTCATTAGCGCCGACATCCAGGGTGTAGCGAGGAATTTCACCAGCGAGCCGTGGGATGATAAAATTCCTGCCGGAGGTTGGGAATCGAACCCACCATCTCCCGCTTATGAATCCAACGCGCTAGCCATTAGACCACGGGAGACCCCGGTTCCTGTTCATATCCCTATTCTCATTTGAAAAGCATAGAATAGAAACAGATAATATTTTCCTCGGCCTTTGTTCAAAGGGTTTTATGGCTGGCTATACCTGGGGTCAGGTCCGCAAGACCCTAGAATCCTCTTCTACCGATACTTCATTTCATACGTTTCAATGAATTGGAAAATATCAAATATTTTCACACATTCCTGTGTTCTTTTACTATAGTAATAATTCTACAGATAAAATCAATTAAAAAATAAAATAAAAAAACCAACAGCATAAAGGCAATTGAAAATATTCAAAAGACGTCATCGAATCTTTTTCTCTTGGCAAGCTATATTTCTAACAATGAATTGTTTTTCTTATTTTGCCTAATCTGTTTTATTGTAAAATACATTATCCAACTATAAGCAATTAAAAAATAACAAGGAATAAAAACAGACAAAAAGAACAGTTCGAATAAGCAAAATCAATTACTTTAATGTTTTAAGCACTTATTTCTCCGATTGACATCGCCTAATCAAAACTTTCATCAGAACCTTTTTTGTAGAGCATTTAGTAAGCTTTCTATTGGTATTCTTTCGTTTACCAAATTCTTAACCTTTTTCGAGATATTAAGGAAAATATACAAAGTTACCAAAACTTTTTATGTCTGTTAATAAAATATTTTATTCTAACCCTTCCTTAACTCCAAACGTAACCAAAATTTCAACATATTAGTTTTAATGAAAGTAGAACATGCAGAAAATGTTTCATCTGAATCCCATGATTCTAAGTACCCAAATTAAAAACGGTATTCAAAAACTATTTTTCCAATTTTCTCGAAAACGGTTAAAGCTATCGCCTTGAAAATGATTTCATTCGTTTTCCTAGCCCAAGAAGCCTATAAAAAGAGTACTTACAAGCTTATGAACTCAAAAACGTAAGCGTTACGATTTTTTCTGCGCGAATTTCGCCCCAAACTCCATCTTCCAGTGGGCGGATTTTGCTGGTTAACGAACTTGACCTTTCATATTGGACGACTGATTTTTGTACCAAATTTCATCAAAATCGGACCATTCGTCTTCGAGCTAGAGAGCGAACAGACAAATATATATATATATATATATATATATATATATATATATATATATATATATATATATAAATATATACATATATATATATATATATACAAATTTGAACCACCGTTATTTTCGGTCTCTAGGGGTTCTGAAACGCGAAATTTTCTTGTCGGCACTTCCGGATTGTTTCATTGTATCAACCTTATAAGCGGGGTTCCTCCCTATGGGGGAGGGAGGAACCGCGCTAAAAACATTGACTACCAACAAGGAGATAACTCGTAGTTTGTATAATTGACAACAATCATTAATTGCCCTTATTTGCGGACTATGAAAAAACTTTTAGATTGCTTCGTTATTACCTAGAAAGCCAATTCTTGTGGTCAGCTCAGATCGCCAACTCTATCGCCGCCGAAATCCTGAAATCTACTCTGACAGTCAACGTACTGAGGAACTGTCCCTAGTTGTTGACGGATGGAAAAGCTGATTCTAAGCGATAAGACTAGCTGAAGAGTGACGATCCTCTAGCGGTTTGGAGGAGTACGGCCTCGAGGAAGGACCTCGCTGACTTGTAGCTGACCTACTGCCGGTCCTGTCTGAAGGACGGGTTCTCTGCTTCGCTAATTGTCGATGCCTCACGGGATCTCTAACAGCGCAACAATTCTTATGTAATCAGTAGCACTTCGTAAAACTAACCGAAATATCATAGGCCTCAAACTGATTCAATAGTGAGGAATTATAATTATAAACTATCGCACAAAATCTACAGTAACTATTATATATATAAAAATATAATGAGCAGATAAAAGAACAATATTTAGCTGTCCACCTCTGTAGCAAAGTAAGTTAAGAGTTGTAGAGGGTGAATTAGTTTTACTTGTATTAGTACTTGAATTAGTATATATATATATATATATATATATATATATATATATATATATATATATATATATATAAAATTGAAAATAAACCATAATGGGTCACTTCTGCTAATAATGAGGTTACCATTCTCTTGTTATATAAAAAATGTATAGCAAGTTTCTTTATCAAATTAAAATTTTAAAGGCTATTATCGAATGTGTCGTGAGTGTGTATGTGTGTCCGTGATAGAAAGTACTATTTGTGAGTTCCACAATTCTCCTTCGTATACAATCGGCATGTAATAACATGTTTCTCATGACATTTGGTGAATTCGACTTTAAGATCTCAAAGTGATATGTTTTTCACGACTATTAGGTTGAGAACACCGCTCGGTTGATTAACAACAAATTATCTTTTCAGCATTAATACAAAAAAAGTCCGATTCGCAGGAACTGCGTCATCTTAGCGCGGTTACGTACATCTCGAAGAGATGGAATAGATTAGCATTACAAATCACAGGAAACTGACAGTAGCCAACTTACACAGAAACGGATAATTCTTAATCTGTATAAGTCAATACAATTATGTACTGAAAACGTACTTACTCTTTGTCTACTGCTAAGAAGGCTCTATTCTAAACAACCAAAAATTCGTTGTCATTTTAAGTATCTTGTTTTACTAGCAAATTCGTTTTACTGTTATAAACAACTGTAAATATGTGCTTCATGGCGAATAAAATTTCATTCTGTCGTGGGTTAAATCTTTCTATAAAATAAGAAATAACGATAACTTCAGTTAGAGGCTATGAGGAAGGTTATATAGACAGGAGAATCTTAATTACCACAGCCACTCCAAACTTATTATTACCAATACCTTTCACCGTTTCTTAGCTTATTTTACTACTATACTAATTTTACTGATAAATGCAACTTAAAATAAGAAACAACCAATTAAAAAGTGAGATAAACAAAGAGAAAACCCCTTTCGAAACAACAAAACGAATACTTTTTAAGTTTTAAGCGCTTATATATCTGATTGACGTTGCCCCATCGAATATTGCTTCAGAACCTTTTTAGTAGAGAATTTAGTAAGCATTCGAATGGTTACCATCCACTTAGCACGATTTCCCAACCGTTATCGAGATATTTACGAAAAATGTATGAAGATCCGAAAACTTTTCATGTCTATTAATAAAATAATTTTTTTCGCATACTTCCTTAACTCCAAATATAACCAAAATTTAAACATCTTAGTTGGGAGTAATTTCAAAGTTGTAGAAAGTTTTTCAGTTGAATCCCGCGATTCTGAGTACTCATACAAATATAATGACTTACAAAAACATTGATTCCATTTTTCTCAGGAACAGTTACAGATATCGCCTTATAAATGGTTTCATTCGTTTTCTTATGTTATGAAACCTATAAAACAAGTACCTGCAAGCATATGAACTCAAAAACGTAAGCGTTATGATTTTTTTTGCGCGAATTTCGCCCCAAACACTATCTTCTAGTGGGGGGATTCTGCTTGTTAACGAACTTGACCTTTCAAATTAGACGACAGATTTTTGTACCAAATTTCGTTAAAATCGGACCATTTTTGAGCTTGCTAGAGCGCGAACAGACAAGCTTATATATACATATAAGCTTATATATATATATATATATATATATATATATATATATATATATATACAAATTTGGGCCACCTATATTTTCGTGATCTATAGGGTCTGAAACGTGAAAGTTTCTAGTCGGCACTTCCGGATTGCGTCGTGAGGTCAACCTCATAAGCGGGTTCTCTCTATGAAGATAGGGAGTAACCGCGCTAAAATGAATGAAGGAAAAAGAGGGACAGTTTGGATTATTTACATTGAATTATTCTTCGTCGAAGTAGCAAAATCTAAAAAAAAGGTGTTGCCAGACCAAGAATCAGTTGAATGTTTTAACTGAAATCTCTAAAAGAAAATTACAATCGAATTTTATGAACTAAGCAAAACAATAAAGAGGTAATAAAATATTCAAGCTAGAGATGTATTTCAGTTCAAGTACAATAGACGTATTAAGCTACCAATGCATTCTAAAGCTATAATCAGAGAGGCATGAGGCTATAAATATTCTGTAAATATTAGATCTAAGATTCCTTAAGCTATCAATGCACTCTAAAGCTATAAACACAGATCCCTTTGGCAATCAATGCATTTTAAAGCTATAAGTACACTGATGCCTTAGGCTCTATTTGCGCACAGATGCGTTAGGTTATAAATATTCTTTAAATATTTGACCTAAGATGCCTTAAGCTATCAATACATTTTAAAGCTATAAGCTCAGACGTGTTAGGTTATAAATGTTCTCTAAATATTGGACCAAAGATGCCTTAAGCTATCAATGCATTTTAAAGTTATAACTTCAGATGAGTTAGACTATAAATTTTATTATATATTTGGCCTGAGTGAGATGCCTCAAGATATCAATGCATTTTAAAGTTATATTCTCAGATGCGTTAGACTCTACGTGCACCGCAAATATCTGATACCAGATGAGTTAGGCTATAAATACACTTCATTACAGTGACCTCAGATGAATTAATGTATCATTGCATTTTAAATCTACAACTCACATAGGTTACACTATCTATGCATTTTAAATGTATGACCTCACATTCATTAAGTTAGAATCACTTTAGTCTTAAGCTGAATACTGAATGTGCGAGCCTTGAACGTACCGCACCATTAAAGGAAAGAAATAAATGTCGTTCTTTCGTCTTCCATATTTAAATACATTGTCACGGCAAAATTAAGGAGATTAATAGCTTAAAGGTATCCATGAGCAATGTTTTGCAGGGCATTTAAAGTTAAAACAAGTCGAGTTTCTGCCCACCTCTCCCGCATTTTAAAGAACACCAGAGTCTTATTCATGGCTCTTAATATGTAATGACATTTAAAGTATGTACAATCCGAGGAAGGTTGACAACATGAAAAAAAAAGTAGTCATTAAAAATGAAATGTTTCATGCTGTTTTAGAGGTTCCGCATTCTTTTAGTGCAAGGTCGCCCGGTAGTTGACAGAAACACCGCAGGAAAGAGGAGGTGGTACTCTTCGTTTATGTCATCACCCAGAAAACCTGCCATCATCAAAAGTATGAATCTGAATTTAAAATAAAATCTCAAAGAGAAGGAAGCTTAAAGAGCCACATATGGAAACTGACAGTTTTCTAAGCGGATGGGACTCTCCCGTCATCGCGACGCTCACTCTAGGAAAACTCTATTACCAATACGATTCTTATTTTCTCAGCTTTAATGAAATACTCATTCCACCGTTAAATAAACTTAAAAAACAAAAGTGAGGTAAACAGTGACAAGAACCCGTTTAAAATAAGAAAACTAGCACTTTCGTAGTTTTAAGCACTTACTTCTCCGACTGACATTGCCCCATCGAAATTTGCTTCAGAATCTTTTTTTTTTAGAGAATTTAGTAAGCTTTTGAATGGTTGAATCGTACTTCCCACGATTTCTTAACTGTTTTGAAGATATTAAGGGGGGAAAATGGTGCTAATACCTACCGATAGCTGCTATATTCCTTCACTAATCGCACTTGAGATAAGAACGGAACCGCGCTAAGATGAAGCAGTTCCTGCGGGTCGGACTTTATTTTTTGTCAGACAAATTAATGCATTATGTTTATATTATAATATAAATATTATGTTTATAAGAAGAGCAAATCACTTTAATTGCGGTGTAAAATATTGTTGCTAGCTAAATCTAAGTATTATATAAGCTCATAAGGAAAAAATGGTGCTAATGACTCAGATTTCGATGCACCATAAAAGAAAAAAAAAATTAAGGACAATATACGAAGATTCCGAACCATTTCATGTCGGTTAATAAAAAATATTTTATTCTAATCCCAATAACGCAACACTTATACACAAATAAACTTTTTTTAGGTACCTATTTACCTATACGTATAAAATAAGATTATAATGAGCAATCCGCTGTGGCATACACCAAGTACTACCACCGTGTGGAGTGCAACTAGTATAAACCAGTACCACTGTGGTATGTAAAGAGCGGCTGTTCTGATACTGGCAAAAATTAGAAATCATACATTCCTACAGTTGTTTGGAGGCTTATCTTTATGACCCTAGAAAGGAACTTACAGATGACGAGGGTACACTGGGCGATACCTGTACTGGGAATGCCCTCCACCCTAAGCCTCCTAGCTCCTCACCTTCGAATTATATGATTTTGTTCAATGAATTAAAAAAAAAAAATAATAATAAATAGATAAAAACTTCTGAAAATAGGGAATACCAAAAACAATTCTAAAGAACGAAATCAACACCAGTACAGTAATCTAGATATACATAGGGCATCTTCGAATTCCAAGATGCCGTTGAAACTGAATATTGTTTCTATATATACGTATCCTGTTTTATTGACTAATACATTTGACTACTATAAGCAATCAAAAAAATAACGAGCAGTGAAAAAAAAACTGTAGGAAACACACAAAAAGATTCGTTCAAATGAACGAAATTACCTATGTTTTAAGCACTTATTTCTCCAAATAGGACCATCCCATCGCAAATGTCTTCAAAACATTTTTTGTAGAAAATTTAGTAACCTTTCGAATGGTCATCTTTTGCTTCCCAAGATTCCAAACCGTTTTCGTGATATTAATGAAAATATACGAAGTTCCCAAAACTTTTCATGTCTAAAAATGAAATATTTTATTTTAATCCTTCCTTTACTCCAAACGTAACCAAATTTTCAACATATTAGTTTTGATAAAATTCAAACATGCAGAAAATGTTTCAACTGAATCCCATGATTCTAAGTACCCAAACCAAAAATGGTATTCAAAAATTATTTTTCCAATTTTCTCGAAAACGGTTAAAGCTATCGCCTTGAAAATGGTTTCATTCGTTTTCCTAGCCCAAGAAGCCTATAAAACGAGTACTGACAAGCTTATGAACTCAAAAACGTAAGCGTTACGATTTTTTTTGCGCGCGAATATCGCCCCAAACGCCATCTTCCAGTGGGCGGATTCTGCTGGTTAACGAACTTGACCTTTTAAATTGGACGACGGATTTTTGTACCAAATTTCATCACAATCGGACCATTAGGGAAGCCAGAAATGAGCGAACAGACAAATGTATATATATATATGTGTGTGTGTATATATATATACAAATTTGAACCACCGTTATTTTCGGTCTCTAGGGGTTCTGAAACGCGAAATTTTCTAGTCGGCACTTCCGGATTGTTCCATTGTATCAACCTTATAAGCGGGGTTCCTCCCTATGGGGGAGGGAGGAACCGCGCTAAAACGTAAGCGTTAGAATTTTTTTGCGCAAATTTCGCCCCAAACGCCATCTTCCATTGGGCGAATTCTACTGGTTAACGAACTTGACCTTTCAAATTAGAAGACAGATTTTTGTACCAAATTTCATCAAAATCGGACCATTTTTGAGCCGTCAGGCGCGCGAACAGACAAGCATGTATATAAATATATACATATATATATATATATATATATATATATATACACACAAATTTGAACCACCTATATTTTCGTGATCTATGGGGTCTGAAACGAGAAAGTTTCTGGTCGGCACGTCCGGATCGCGTCATGAGGTCAACCTCATAAGCGGGTTCTCCCTATGGAGGTAGGGAGGAACCGCGCTAACATAATTATATTATTGAATAATTAATTATTATTTTTTTAAAAAAGACAAATTCTCGAATAATCTTAAGATACAAATAACTCCAAGTTCAGCCGGCAAGGAGTATTTCGGAAAATATTAGGCCACTTCGAATCGCCTGAACAAACCCTTTCGCTATTCTTTAGTTGTTTGTTGAATGGGCGAATTATTAATATATGTTTTACAAAATAATCGTCCTGAACAAGGGCGTATATAGGAAATAATGTCGGGAGGGGCTGGGAAAATTTTGAGGGGGGGGGCTGAGACCAATTCCGGGGCATGGAATATGAAAAATTTAGAATTTAAAATAGTTTTAGGCAACTAAAACGCTATTTCGCCTAAAATAAACTTCTTTTTTTTTAACCAAGCGATCTTATTTAATTTATTTTTAAGGTTTTTATGACACATTTTTACCATCAAATGAAAATTTCGGGGGGGGGGGGGGCTGCAGCCTCCTCATTCCCCCCCCCCTTATATACGCCCATGGTCCTGAATGACGGCTAGAAAGGCAGCGCCTCTTTAAAAAAAAACAATATCTAGGGTATGTCTGAAACAGCAACCTTTGTAATTGCACATTTCTACCAAAACGATACCGCGAATTTCCTATTCTGCTCCCCTCTAAACAGCTTAAATATACTCGTCTTCGAGACCTAGTAATTATCAAAAATGACTTTATAATAAAAGTATATATGTGTATATAATGGGTACCTTGGGTGCTAATGACTCTAGCAGTCGAAGCAGCCAAGGGGAAAATCAGGTGGCCGGAGCATAGTGTTGACCACACTATCTCCCTAGTGTGCCGTACGGTCAAGAATCAGATACCTCTACAGTATCTGCCCCTCTGGGCCCTTGTGGCCTGTTACGGGACTGATTTTTTTTTATATATGTGTATATGTATATATATATATATATATATATATATATATATATATATATATATATATATATATATATGTATGTATTTATATATACGCGTGTATGTAATACATAAATAGTTACGTGTTTTCTTAACACAATAGTGGCCACGATGTTTTTGGTTATATGGCAACAAAACTCGGTTTAAAAAATTTATCATAAAATGTTCATACAACTAATGTAAAAACATAGCTATTTATAAAATTCGTGTATTTTTAACATTAATAATTGAGATGTTAGGGCGCCTGATTGCTACCAAAAGACTGGCGATTTGAATATAAAAATAGTACATTTTGTAGACAGTTTTGGCTAACAATGACATCATCCTTTCTCCTGGCATCAGATCGATAGCGTAGTCTGTGCCAGTGAAGTCTGAACGAAAGAAAGAAAGATATTTTGACATCATTAAAAAAGCTTTATTCATTTATATATCTTTCAAATGAATAGTACAGAAAATTAATGTACAGTCCATTAACAAGCTATGAGAATGACGGAAGTGTATCTTAAAATAACTAATATTTTGAAAAAGTATGATAATTTCGTCATATTAAAGTAATTATGAAAGTAAAATAATTCATTTAATTATATGAAAACAAAATACTACTAACCATATAAAATACAATTCACTTAGTATATTCAGTTTAGTATATTCAGTTCTTAGTATTTTGTTTAACTCAAAAACTGCTTTATCTTATCATATTATTGCATAAGTTGGATCACCAATATGATGTAAAACTATAATAAAATAATAAAAATTATCTTTTATCAGGGCCGCCACATCTCAGTGCCGGGGCCAGGACCAGATCTCGGGCCCCCACTTCTCAGAGCCAGACTGAAAATTCTAGTACTTTGGTGTAGGACTTTGGACATTTTAAAATTATTTTCATTTTGAGTTTTTAGTAAAATCAGAATAAAAGCCGTCAATCGGTGCAGGAAAGGTCATTTTCGGTACTTGTAGTTTTATTGCGACTCCTAATGAAGTATATTATTCTGGGCACTTGTTTTGTCGTCTATAAACATTAGAAAAATATAGATCCAATTCAAATGAATATGGGCTACGCTACCCCATTATTTTTACAAGCTCATAACCTATACATTTTTTTTTCCAATTAGGGAGGCCGCCTGGGACAGCAGTACCCGGCAGTCCCCCCTCCCCCCATGCGGCGGCCCTGCATTTTATAATGAAAATTAATTTAAAGTTATATTTACACAAAATGTAAAAATAACCAGTTAGATCATAAAATGTTTTTTAATAGTATCAAATAGAAGAAAAGAGATTTGGATATGAACCGTAATCGAGAACGTCTATCCTATAGGTATATATAATTTGCTTTCTCTGTCTTTCTTTCGCCCCCTCCTTCTCGTTTTCTTTCCTGAAATATAAATGGCTGAAAAAAATAAAATCCACGATGAACGATCCTTCAAAGTTGATATATCCGAAACCTTCAGTGTTAGCCCGACCACGAAAAATTGCTTAGATGGGCTGATTATCAAAAGCTGAGAATGATATATTAGCGCGGTTACTCCCTACCTCCATAGGGAGAACCCGCTCATGAGGTTGACCTCATGACGCAATCCGGACGTATGTGGCTCTTTAAGCTTCCTTCTCTTTGAGATTTTATTTTATATTTTTAACGAAAGATCAAAACCTACCAATAGCAGCTACTATTCCTTTCCTAATCGCACTTCGGATAAGAACGGAACCGCGCTAAGATAATGCAGTTCCTGCGAGTTTTTAGAGGTTTTTTTTTTTGAGTTCGTATGCTTGCAGGTACTTCTTTTAAAGGTTTCTTAACATAGGAAAACGAATGAAACCATTTTCAAGGCGATATCTCTAACCGTTCCTGAGAAAAGTGGAATCAATGTTTTCGCATGCCATTATTTTTTTGTGGGTACTTAGAATCGCGGGATTCAATTAAAATATTTTCTACATATTGGAAATTAATCCCAACTAAGATATTTAAATTTTGGTTACATTTGGAGTTAAGGAAGTATGTGAAAAAAATTATTTTCCTAATAGACGTGAAAAGTTTTCGGATCTTCATACGTTTTTCGTAAATATCTCGATAACGGTTGGAAAATCGTGATAAGTGGAAGGTGACCATTCGAATGCTTACTAAATTCTCTACAAAAAAGGTTCCAAAGCAATTTTCGATGGGATATTGTCAATCAGAGATATAAACGCTTAAAACTTAAGAAGTGTTTATTTGTTGTCTTTAACGGGGTTTTGTCTTTGTTAATCTCACTTTTTAATTGGTTGTCTTTTGTTTTAAATTGCATTTATCAGTGAAATTAGTATTTTAGTTAAATAAGCCAAGAAACGCTTAAAGGTATTGGTAATAATAAGGTTGGAGTGGCTGTGGTAATCAAGATGGCTGTGGCTAATCATGATGACGTAGTTTGTTTTGAATTCTCCTGTCTATATAACCTTCCTCATAGCCTCTAACTGAAGTTATCGTTATTTCTTATTTTATAGAAAGATTTAACCCACGACCGAATGGAATTTTATTAGCCATGAAGCACATATTTACAGTTGGTTATAACAGTAAAACGAATTTGCTAGTAAAACAAGATACTTAAAATGACAACGAATTTTTGGTTGCTTAGAATAGAGCCTTCTCCGCAGTAGTCGAAGAGTATGTACGTTTTCAGTTCATAATTGTATTGACTTATACAGATTAAGAATTATCCGCTTCAGTGTTATTTGGCTGCTGTCAGTTTCCTGTGATTTGTGATGCCTAATCTACTCCACTTCTTCGAGATGTACGGAACCGCGCTAAGATGACACAGTTCTTGACGCAGTTGACAGGGGCAGGATTGTCGAACAGTTTTTGGAGGAAAATAATCTTTCCTTCCTTAACTCTCCATCTCCTACACATATTTGCTTTTCCTCAGGCACACTATCTAGCATTGATTTATCCATAACTGTTCCCCGGCTCTCTCCCCGTTTCACGTGGACAGTGTCGGAGGATAGTTATGGCAGTGATCACTTCCCTATTACAATAGAGACAGTTGGCAGAGTTCCACAATCCTATCCCTGCCCTAGATGGAAGCTGAAAGAAGCTAATTGGCAGCTTTTTCAGGATCTAGCTGATCTCACGAAAATAAATATTGATCATCCTGATATCAACACTGTTATCCAATCGATTAATAAACTGATAATTGATTCGGCCAACCTATCAATACCCAAAACCAAACCTTGCCCAAAAAAGGTTCTTGTTCCATGGTGGTCAAAAGACTGTGAAACTGCAGTTAAAAACAGGAAAAAGGCCCTCCGTAGATTTAAATCAAGGCCTTGCTCAGACTCTCTTGAGGCTTACAAGCGTGCCAGGACCCACGCTAGGTTTATTATTAAACAAAATAGGGAAAATCATGGCAAGACTTCGTATCAAAAATAAATACAAGTACTCCTCCATCCCAAGTCTGGGAAACTATTCGAAAGATTGAAGGGCGCAGCTTGTCAAAATCAATAAATAAAATAAATCACGATAACAATCAGTTTACAGAACCTCACTCAATAGCAAATACTTTTGGCAATTATTTTCAAAACAACTCATCATCAATGCATTACTCTGAAGAATTTTTACGAATTAAAAATTATGAAGAGGCAAAACCATTAATAATTAATTATGAACCAAATAATCCGCTTAACATTTCTTTTACAATCAATGAATTCAACTTGACTTTAAATTCCCGCAAAGAAACTGCGCCCGGCATTGATCAAATATGCACAACTATGATTAAAAATTTATCCATGCAAAGTAAAATGATTATTTTAAGAGTCTTCAACCGTAACTATTCACAAGGTGAATTTCCGAACGATTGGAGTCTTGCCATTATTGTCCCGACTTTGAAAACTAATAAGCCAGCAGACAAAGTTACTAGTTATCGTCCTGTATCTCTCACATCTTCACTCTGCAAACTATTGGAGAAACTTGTGGTTAAAATACTTCAATGGTACTTGGAAACACATAGTTTACTCCATCCTTGGCAGAGTGGATTTAGAGAGAACAGGAGTACTATAGATAACTTAGTGGGCCTGGAGAATGCTATTCATAACGCTTTTAAAACTAAAATGAGACTCTTAGCGGTTTTTGTTGATGTAGAAAGTGCTTTTGATCGCACTTGGAGGCGGCATATTATAAACTCACTCACAAGGAACGGGATTGACGGTCACATTTTTCGTTCAAATTTTTTTAAATAACCGATCTTTCTATGTAAGATGCGGTTCAACGTTTTCTGATATTTTTGTTCAGCAGAATGGTGTTCCATAGGGCAGTGTCTTGAGTGCAACACTATTCTGCGTTGCCATAAACGAGGTCCTCAATCAGATACACGCTCCGGTTTTCGGAATGTTGTATGCTGATGATTTAAAACTGTGCTCATGAAAGTGTGGCTTCCTGTTTTACCGAAGTCCAACGAGCCCTTTGCAATGTTTCTACGTGGCTTGATGACAACGGTTTTAAAATATCAATAAGAAAGTCAGTGGGGGTTCTTTTTAGCCGACGTAGGATTTTGGAGTTGCCTCCACTTAATATACATGGGGCGGAAATACAGATTCAACCTGGAGTTCGGTTCTTAGGTCTAACCTTCAACTACACACTTTCATGGACACCGTATTTAAAAGAATTAAAAAAGAGATGCTCAAATTCTTTGAATTTTTTAAAAGTTCTAAGCAACACTAAATGGGGAGCCGATCGTAAGAGCTAATAATGCTTTATAGAAGTTTGATTAGATCGAAATTGGACTATGGATGTGTAGCTTATGGATCTGCCAGTGCCAGAACCTTAAAAATATTAGACAGTGTTCATAATTCTGGTCTGAGAATAGCAACGGGTGCTTTCCGGACAAGCCCCGTAGATAGTATATTGGTAGATGCCGGTGAGCCCCCTTTGCAGTATCGAAGGGATTATCTGGCCTTATCTTACTTCGTAAAAATAATTACATCTCCGTATCACCCTTTAAACCACAATTTCAGAAACATATAGTTTAATGATAACAACCTTGCTAATAGCAACCAATTTATACATAGATCCATAAGATTGCTGTCCAATGTGGATTTCGATCTAAGCAAACTTCATCAACTGGCATTTCCAAATCTCGAACCTTGGACTCTTCACGCTCCTAAAATCGATCTCTCACTTACTAGATACATCAAAAGAGATACCGCTCCTACGATATTTCAGGCTGAATTCAATAGAATCAGATTGAAGTATCTTGGAGCAACAGAGATATACACAGATGGTTCCAAAACTCATGATGGCGTAGGATGTGCGATGGTAGATAATGCCAGAATACAGATGCTATCTCTACCAAATCTTAGTTCCATTTATACAGCAGAGCTACTTGCATTAAGCAAAGCAGTCTTCTCTCCTTTCAATACAAAACTTCTATTCCCGCAATGCGATCATTTCAGACCTTATTGAGGGAATAGATTTTCATTACAAAAGAAATCGACACGTCACTTTCTGCTGGATTCCAAGCCACAATAATATAAGCGGCAGCGATAAAGCGGATTTAGCAGCAAAAAAATCAATTAAAGTTGGCATTCCTTACTCGCACATCCTACAGTCGGATGCTGTTGCCCATTTAAAATATTATATTCACTCAATGTGGCAATATGAATGGAATAGAAAAAGAGACAACAAATTAAGAGAGGTAAAATCCACTACCTCGGCATGGAAAACCTCATCCCAAGGCAGCAGGCGGGATGAGGTGGTTCTGTCGAGAGTGCGAATTGGCCACACTAATCTCACCCATTCTTATTTATTCAAGCGGGAAGAAAGGCCTGAATTTACAGTATGTGGTGAAGATCTAACAATTAAACATATTTTCACGGACTGTAGAGCATACGAAGAGATTCGAAATCAACTGGACTTTCATGGTACTCTCTTTGATATACTTGGAGACGACCATGAATTGTGTCAGAGAACATTGAGATTCCTCAGGGCTACAGATCTGATCACAAAAATATAAATAACAATTAAATCTATAAGGAGAAGTAGATCTAGATAATACACTTATGCGCGCGCGTGTGTGTGTGAATGTATGTGCGCGCGTGCATGTGTGTGTGTGTATGTATGAGTGTTTGTGTGTGTCTCATCCCACGTGTTTACATTTACAGCACATTTTTAAGTATTTTTCCCTTTATTATTTTATTTTATTCTGACTATTTAACAGTTTTTTTTCCCTAAAATAAAAATATATTCATTGACTAATTATATGATTGATTAAATATTAAGTATATGATAATCTAAATATATGATTCAAATAATATACTCTTTTACATCTTTACGTCAATTAATTTTCAATTGCACGCATATACATAGGCATCCATGACCCTAGTGGTTGATCTGCCTTAAAACACACAAAAAAAAAATCCTCTGTTATTTGTCCATTTACTCCTAAAAGTATTAAATAATCATGCATAATCCTTACCTTTAGATATAAGAAATGTAAAGCATATCCTCCAGAAAACATGAGACAGATCCAAGTTCATTCATGCAGTGAAAGGTTTTTCTTGTTTTTGTGCAATGGCAGTTTTTAAGGGATGTTGTAAACCGCGATTTTTCTAAAACTACCAGAGCATCGGGTATTTTGCCACTCCCGCTGTTACTTAAATTAGACATAATAATGGCGTACGCAGTAAGAATTTGATTTATTAAATTAAAATTAATTTTCAATTTGATTTATTTAATTAAAATTCATGACCAATATTTACTAAATAAACGCCAGGCCGGAGGCTTGTAGATTTACCAAAGACCGAAGTACTTACGATGATCTGCCAGTGTTGCCAGGTATAGCGCCATTGTTGAAGAAAAAAAACAAACGAGATATTACAGATTTAAACTTTTATGACTTTCTCTAATTAGTCATACAAAACAAAATAATAAACTTAAATTCTAGTAAAATAAATTGAAATGCATTAATAAGAGGAATTTTTTAATGAAATTAATTAGATTGTTTGCGATATTATTCAATTTATAACAGCGTTTGTAAGCACACGGAATACTCAAAAAGAATATCAAACCATAACCTATGTATATATTCAACATTTCCCTATTTTAAAAATCTACGGCTAGTTAAAACCTACTAGTTTATTTAGAAAGAAAAAAAATTATGATTTTTTTTTTTTAAAAAGGCGACACTGGAATCAGGGTATTTTCACTTGCAATTATTTATATAATTTTTTCTACTTTGAAGATTCTATTTTAGCTAATATAATGTAATCGTAACACATACAGAAAAATGTAAAACCAAATAGTATTACTTTTAGCGCGGTTACTCCATAGGGAGAACCCGCTTATGAGGTTGCCCTCACGCCGCAATCCAGAAGTGCCGACTAGAAACTTTCACGTTTTAGACCCTATAGATCACGAAAATATAGGTGGCCCAAATTTGTATATATATATATATATATATATATATATATATATATATATATATATATATATATATATGCTTGTCTGTTCGCTCTCTCGCAAGCTCAAAAATGGTCCGATTTTGATGAAATTTGGTACAAAAATCTGTCGTCTGATTTGAAAGGTCAAGTTCGTTAACCAGCAGAATCCGCCCACTGGAAGATAGTGTTTGGGGCGAAATTCGCGCAAAAAAAATCGTAACGCTTACGTTTTTGAGTTTATATGCTTGCAGGTACACTTGTTTTATGGGTTTCTTAACATATGAAAACGAATGAAACCATTTATCTCTAACCGTTCGGCGATATCTCTAACCGTTCCTGAGAAAAGTAGAATCAATGTTTTTGGAAGTCATTATTTTTTGGTGGGTACTTAGAATCGCGGGATTCAATTGAAATATTTTCTACATCCTGGAAATTAATCCCAACTAATATGTTTAAATGTTGGTTATATTTGGAGTTAAGGAAGTATGCGAAAAAAATTAATCTATTAATAGACATGAAAAGTTTTCGGATCTTCATACATTTTTCGTAAATATCTCGATAACGGTTGGGAAATCGTGATAAGTGGAAGGTGACCATTCGAATGCTTACTAAATTCTCTACAAAAAAGGTTCTGAAGCAATATTCAATGGGGCAACGTCAATCAGAGATATAAGCGCTGAAAACTGAAAAAGTGTTTGTTTTTTGTTTTGAAAGGGGGTTTCTCTTTGTTTATCTCACATTTTAATTGTTTTTTTTTTTTTTAATTGCATTTATCAGTAAAATTAGTAGTGTAGTAAAATAAGCTAAGAAACGGTGAAAGGTATAAGTAATAAGTCTGTAGTGGCTGTGGTAATCAAGATGGCTGTGGCTAATCGTTGGCTGTTTTGAATTCTCCTATCTATATAACCTTCCTCATAGCCTCCAACTGAAGTTATCGTTGTTTCTTATTTTATAGAAAGATTTAACCCACGACAGAATGGAATTTTAGTAGCCATTAAGCACAAATTTACAGTTGATTATTACATAATTTCGAGATTTTCCTGATCATGAGCTTATCGCTAAAGTTGAGTAGCTCATATTGAAATAAATAAATATTACAGTAAAACGAATTTGCTAGTAAAACAAGATACATTCTTAGAATGACAAAGAATTTTTGGTTGTTTAGAATAGAGCCTTCTCAGTAAAAGTCGAAGAGTAAGTACGTTTTCAGTACATAGGTGTTTTGACTTATTAAGAATTATCCGCTTCTGTGTAAGTTGGCTACTGTCAGTTTCCTGTGATTTGTGATGCTAATCTATTCCATTTCTTCGAGATGTACGTAACCGCGCTAAGATGACGCAGTTCCTGCGAGTCGGACTTTTTTTAAATATACGAATAGTCCTCACTTTGACAGATATGGCCCATTAACTAGGAATATTTTTATGGTCATTTATTTAGTGGTATTTCTTTATACGCAATAAAATTGCCAGAAATGTGTCTACAGAAAAACTTAAAATTATACTAAAAATAATGGTGGAATATAAGAAAAAGCTTGGACCGTAGTAATCCCCTGATAAAGGTCAAGCTACGGACGTCATTGGTCGGAATGACTGCGGTGCGTTGACCAGGATTTTCCCTGAAGAGGACACCCGGTTCTTGGGAATCTCCATCCAATGCAGGGAATCCCAGGAGAACCTGTTGGACTTGCTTCTAGTTCATGGAGGAACATTAACAACCCCAGGACCTGTTTCTTGAAAACCTCACGCTTTCATGTTATCATTTAGAATCCATCAATTCATAATGTCTGGAGTTCTACTTTCTCATTTAATTGATGAACTGCTGATTATTAAAAACAATTTTGATGAATTACTTTCTAATCTATTTAGAAACAACAATAAATCTACTCTACCTCTGCTGAATCATTGTATTTTTTATAACAGAACACAATCAAACACCAGGTATTTAGGGTTGTATTTAAATATATAACTTCCAAAGATATTAACCTCACTAATTGTATTGATCGATAGATTATGTGATTGAGCAACTGCTTCAATTAAGAACATGAATTAATTAATGTCTTAAAACCTCATCAGTAAATATCAAGGGCATTGCATGGGCGTACATAAGGGGGCTCCAGCCCCCCCCCCCCCCCCCGTTTTCATTTGATCGGAAAAATGTGTCATAAACTTTTAAAAATAAATTAAATAAGATTACTTAGTTCATAAAAAATATTTTATTTTAGGTATAATAGCGTTTTACTTGGCTAAAACTATTCTAAGTTCTAAATTGTTAGTATTCCATACCCTGGAAATGGTAACAGCCCCCCCCCCCCCGAAATTATTTTCTATATAGACCCATGGGCCGCCTTTGGATGTTGTTCTCCGATGTATCTTAGGGAGATCAAGTAGGATGTGCCCAGGTATCAGATGACATTTTCCATAAGGCAAATTCAATATTCTCCTGGGAGCTTTATGCCCTTTTACAAGCATTAAAAATTGCACAGTAATATTTCGAGTACAAAGTGGGCATTATAAAACTCTCTGAGTGAAGTAAAAGCTTCAACTAAGCAAGAATCCACTAATTGAATAATTCAGAGAATAAGTACAATATGTTATGAGTCCAGACACAAATTATTCTCTTTCATGTGGGTAAAATAATAATAAAAAAAGTCCGACTCGCAGGAACTGCAGCATCTTAGCGCGGTTCCGTTCATGTCCCTAGTGCCATTTGATAAGCTTAGAAAAAAAAAATAAACTTATTTTTTTTATATATCTTGTGAAAATTGTCAAAATCCTCTCGAACATCTCGAATAAAAGTGATATTAAGGCGTCAGGGACACCGACAGTAGCTAACTTTTACACAGAAGCGGAAATTACAGAATCTGGCTCTCATTCTAAAGCAAAGCTCTATAAATCAAAACAAAATATGCCTAATAAAGCCTTTCTAGAGGATACAGAAGCATGGGCGTATATGAGGGGGGGGGCTGAGGGGACTGCAGCCCCTCCCGAAATTTTGAATTGATGATAAAAACTTCTCGTAAAACCCTTAAAAATAAATTAAATAAGATCACTTAGTTCATAAAACATATTTTATTTTACGTGTAATAGCGTTTTAGTTGCCTAAAACTATTCCAAGCTCTAAATATTTAGTATTCCATACCCTGGAAATGGTCTCAGCCCCCCCCCCCCCGAAATTGTTTTTATATACGCCCATGTACAGAAGGATCAAGAAGAAGTACACAAGATTGAGTAGAATACCCAGCCTAATATAGCCTATATAGAATAATATGTTGAATAAAACCTATCTAGTAAATACACAAGGAAAAATAAAAGTCTTGACGAATAACAAATCAAGAAAAAAAACTTTATTTAACAAAATAAAACAAAGTTTAGTTGCCCAACTACAATAGAATAATATACCTAATTAAGTCTATGGAGTAGACACAAATGGACCAAAAACAAGTCTTGTGGAATATTGTTTTTTTTTTCTAATTAAATACTTTTTATCAATATTTAGTATATAACCTTTGTTGAAAACTATTGATTGCTAATTGATGAATCGGTTTACAACTAAGTAGTCTTTATCAATATTTAGTATATAACCTTATGTTTGGATCTGAGTTTTTGGGGTGCTCTCCGCCTAGGCTTTGTATTTTTGTCGGCAGATACCTGGGGTATATTTACAGCTCTTGAGGATTAACTCTTAGCAGGTAAATTTCCTGCGGCCCCCTGGTTTCTACGGGCATTGAACTTTAGGAGGATTGGATTTAGGACTTAATATACGTATATAATAGACTAAATCATAGCAAGAAGTAATCCTCCGTCGTCGGTTCTTAATTATGTAGACTCGCTAATGTTATCCAATCTTAGATACATCGTATTTAAAATCCACAGCAAAAACACGACATTTCATCAGAATCCCCTGCTGAATAAAACTTATATAGAATAATATGCAAAATAAAGCCTATCTAGTGGATAAAAATAGAGGAAAAAAAGCCGTTCGTGGTGGTAGAAAATCTTAAACGTATTTCGCTCAGAAATCTCCGAAATATTGTCACTAATTTTACGTATCCTGTTTTATAGCCAAATAGATTAATATTCTATAATCAATAAGAAAAACCTACTAACAATAAAAAACTATGGGTAACAGATGAAAATAGGGAATACCAAGAATAATTCTAAAGAACGAAATCAACACCAGTACTGTCACATCTAGATATTCATACGGCATCTTCGAATTCTAACAAACAAAATATTGATTCTAATTATACGTATCCTGTTTCATTGACAAATACATTTCAATACTATAAGCAATTAAAAACACTAGGGAATATGCCAAAGAACTCGGAGTAGGAGCCTCGACAGTTTCAAGACATTTGAAGGAAATCGACAAATCCAAAACTGACATTTCATACGGTATTTCTCCGATTGACATCGCCTAATCAAAACTTTCATTAGAACCTTTTTTGTAGAGCATTTAGTAAGCTTTCTAATGGTATTCTTCCGTTTCCCAAATTCTCAACCTTTTTCGAGATATTAAGGAATGTATACAAAGTTACCAAAACTTTTTTATGCCTGTTAATAAAATATTTTATTCTAACCCTTCCTTAACTCCAAACGCAACCAAAATTTCAACATATTAGTTTTAATGAAAGTAGAACATGCAGTAAATGTTTCAACTGAATCCCTTGATTCTAAGTACCCAAACCAAAAACGGCATTCAAAAATTATTTTTTCAGTTTTCTCGAAAACGGTTAAAGCTATCGCCTTGAAAATGGTTCCATTCGTTTTCCTAGCCCAAGAAGCCTATAAAAAGAGTACTTACAAGCTTATGAACTCAAAAACGTAAGCGTTACGATTTTTTTTGCGCGAATTTCGCCCCAAACGCCATCTTCCAGTGGGCGGATTTTGCTGGTTAACGAACTTGACCTTTCAAATTGGACGACAGATTTTTGTACCAAATTTCATCAAAATCGGACCATTCGTCTTCTATTTAGAGAGCGAACAGACAAATATATATATATATATATATATATATATATATATATATATATATAAATAAATATATACATATATATATATATATACAAATTTGAACCACCGTTATTTTCGGTTTCTAGGGGTTCTGAAACGCAAAATTTTCTAGTCGGCACTTCCGGATTGTTTCATTGTATCAACCTTATAAGCGGGGTTCCTCCCTATGGGGGAGGGAGGAACCGCGCTAAAAATATGCTATCTACTCATTACAAGAATAAATCTTCAGAGTCACACTAGCAACTAGTATCTTAATAATGGAATTAAAAATAAATAAAATGTTTATAAACACTCTTCAAATGGCCTTGCAAGTATTGATAGAACCTACATTAGCTTTGGTAAATAATGAATCAGGAAGCGTTGTTTATTATTTACAATTCTCTTGTCCAACAAAATCACTAACTGCTACTGTGAAAGTCATGCAAGTATGGGTGTCAAAAATCTTTTTAGCCTTGAATTTATTATTCACAGAAGAATTAATTTTATGTAAAGCAATAAATGTAATGAAGCCAATACAGAGCATGAATCTATTATTAATAAAAATTTATACATATGTTTGGCATAATATTTAGAAAATACTCACTGCAACAAACTAAAACACAAATTCTACTCCTTATTGCAGTAAACAAAATATATTATTAATCCATATTATTGTTCAATTATTTAAAAGATCTTTCTCCAGGAATCGATCTATGATAGTTTTCTTCATTTTTTTTATGGATAGCTAGCTTTACCTACACCAAAAAATAGTTCAGCCAAAAATGAGATGTGATAATTTTATCAACATTATCTTTGACCTAGTACTTACCTGCCCCATTGATCCCAAAATATTCGCAAAAACAAATAGCATAAATAGGTAAAATCTAAAAGAAATATTTTTTCCCAAATATGAAATATGAGACACTATCTTGAATGTGCTAATTGCCTCGGCAACCGAAAAAACACGAAGGTTTATATATATATATATATATATATATATATATATATATATATATATATATATATATATATAGATATATATATAAACTACCTTGAAATTTTGAGACCATGCTCCAAAACAATTTGAAGATAAAATGTGTTTTCAAAATGAAACATTAAAAAAAAAAGCAAGCTTAAAGTGTGTGCACAGATATTTATATAGAGGGGATATAATAAATATTCTATTTCCTTCATTATTTTTTGTAAAATATGCCAATACAAGGCTTGAGTAGTAAATCTACAGGATAATTTTAAAATATTTATAATTGGATATGGGGGATTGAAGCCACTTGATGGTTCTGGGCACAGCTGCTCCTTAGTGGAGAGAATGGAGTAAGCTACTTACTTCAAAATTAGGAAGAGCAAAGATCAATTTATTTTAGAAAATCGTTAATGATAGTTATAGGAGCTTAATATTAAATATCTTGTTGGAATCAAAATGGCATAGCCTGATTCAATCTTCCAGTTTGAAACCTCATCCCACAATCCTTCACTTTTTAGGATTTTTATAAAGGTCAAAAGAAAAGAAAAATACTGTTTTTTATACTTTTATACAAAATAGATTTTATTTGGCATTCACAACATAGGGTAAACTGATTTTAAAACACATTTCGATTACAAAATGTACAAAAAGAAAGAAAATATTGTCCTCAAAACGAACTATACCTTGAACCAGCCACCTAACAATTCGAAATACATGGAACACTAAATGTTTTCTCAGTAGGTGTAGTGATGAACATATAGATTACACAGCTCACAGGCAATAGGATAACACATAACATGAAGGAACGAACAAAGCTAAAGAAGTAGTACAGAGGGAACAAAGGCGGCAGAAGCACAAATAAATAAATAGAGTAGCAGTTTACCTAAGTTTGTTTGCCCTTTAAATATTCATATAATTTAAGCAATATAATTAAAATAAAAATTAACATATTTAGGACACTATTGCTTACTATGACTAGGTTATGAAGATAGGAATAATATACATGATTCATAACTCTAACCAGGCAACAGAACTGCAATATAAATATATGAGCATTTTCTAAACAATTTTGTACTAGAAGTAACAAACACATGATATGTAAACCCTTTTAATAACAGACTGCATCTCTGGATGCCTCATTGCGACAAAAGGAAAGACATATGTTGCATCGTTTTGCATACCTCCACTGAGAAAATTATAATTATGCAGACATAACATATCACAATCATTATTTAAGAAAATAATGTTAATAATTAATATCACTCTCACAAGCCTGTGACTTTCAATTGATCTACACGTTGATCGACACTGGGAGTCAATGCACAGAGCTTAATGAGCGATTAGAACAAGTTTTTATCAAACAATCGCACCGATGTCACTTTGATATCGCTTCGTGAGGTATTTCGCAGCGGATGCCATCTGGTTTAGCGACCGATGAAGTCCATATAGATGCCTCCTGAAGTTCTCCTCCATCTTCTGGGTGTAGTCAGGCTTTGCCTCTGATTCTCCTTCGATCCCAGAGTCGTTCTCATTACCCGTTTCTGAGTCCGTATCGCTGAGGGACTGGGAAGAAGCGAGCGAGGTGAGCGACGGCCTCCTTATGTGTGTCGCCTTGGGGACCACTGTTGTACTATTGGTCTCCTCCTCTTCGGGAACACACTTGTTGTTCTGACCCCAGAGCAACTCATTCTTCACGCAGTTCACCATGCTGTACACGCTATAAAGGTCTGCACACTTTAGGTTGTCCCTCTCAGACGCAGACTTGGATTTTGGCTTCAATACGACAGTTTCCTCAGAGTCGCCGACTTCGAGATCCATCAGACGAGAAGGCACTAGAATTGTCTCATCCATCTCTTGGACAGCTTGGACAAATGTCTCCATTGCCTTCATGATGCTCTGAGAAGAAAATTCAGCCTCCTTGTGTGGGATTCTCCTGTAATTCCTACAAAAAAAAACAAAAAGAAAAAAAAAAACATGAAAATAAAGATATATATTAAAAAAAAAAGAATAATTAATTAATAGTTAAATACTTAAAAATAGCATAACATTTCTAACTTTACTTAATTAAACTTGTTGATAGAAATTAGCTATCATAGAGCAACAAACAGATCTTCAAGTCAAAAATTGCATGCGTGATTTGATGTAAATCTCACAATTTAAATTAATACCCTAATTGGACAGACAAATTATTCAACTATCAAATATTAGCTAAAGGAAATATTTCAATTTTATGTACTTTCATATTTCTCAATTCTTGAATTTTAAATAAAAAAAAAATAATAATAACTTTAAATAAACATACTAATAATTTTTTAGTATATTACAGTTTAAGAGCAAGCAATACCATTGGATTTAGCTTGATGTGCACAAATTTAACTTGGACTGTTAGTGGGTCAACACTAAAGGTTTTAACTTTCACATTTAAATAGCACAGGGACATTTGAGGAATTTATTAAAAAAAAAAAGTGATTGAAAATCCTAACACTCCCAAGCAATTCAGAATGTAATGATTATAAATACAAGGTTCAATTGTGGAATATATAGATATTAAACTTTCATCGAAGTTTTAAAAAAGAAAGTGAAAGGGCAGTGATCAAGAGCAAGACAATTGGAAATTATTGATCAGTTATAAGGCAAAAATATCAAATCAATTTAACACAAGTTAAGAATCCCCCACTTGAAAATAGAAACATAATTGAGCTGATAAAGAGGGAGATGTTAATACTAACTCCGATGTAAATTATTCAATTAAACATTTAGAGAAATACATATTTTAGTATCAGCATACATGGCTAAAATAATGTTTCTTGCAAAAATAAAGTATAAATATAACCCGCTTCAATGCATTCTTAACCCTTATATCCTATAGAAAGTGTTTTTAATTTCACATTTCTGCCTAAATTGTTTTATATGGGTATATATTATATACAAAAACACACTTATGTAGGGCATAAGATCTATGCAATATCTAATGATTACAACCCTAGAAAACCTGAAAGCTTTTTATTAATTAATTAATTAATTTTTGAAGAATTCATAGATATTTAATCACCAAGAAAGAAACTTACTGTTTGAAAAATTAGATTGAAACACAGATAACGGTCACTAATATGTCCCAACTAACTGAATACACAAGAATATAAGTTATTATTTAAGAATCTAAATAGGAAAACACATAAAACATTTAAGTGTGATTGGATAAATTTGAGCTTTGCGACTGTGAATTATATAAACATCTAAAACACTAATTATATTGCACTGGAGCTACATTTCAATGGATTATAATAAAATCTAAAATTAGCCAAACCCTATAAATTATTTTCTATATATATAGGCATGTCTCAAAATGCCCAAAGATATTATGGGACTAAGTATAAAAAAAGAATTTAATAAGTTAAGAACAAGAGATATCAAATACAACAAATTAAGAAAAATTTAAAGAATATTCACAACATGAATTTTCTGTGTATTGAAGGTTTGCAAAGGAAAGGTTATATTAAATTAAATGTTCACAAATAACGTTTAATATCATGAGTCATGAACTAAAATTAATTTATGAATTGATTCAATTACTCACTAAAGATAAATAAAACTGAGGAGAGCAGAATGAGTAACTTTCAAGAGCTGGAAAGTTGTGGTGAAGAAGTAGGTATTTATTGCATAACTCCTATGAGGCAAGGGAGCACAAGCCAGTTGGCCTCAAAACGGATAAATGAAGGCAAAACCACATTAAGCAAGACAGAAAAAAGCAGGGGGAAAAGAGAAAATTTCTTAGAAAATTGGGAATTTCACGCTCTATAACCACGCCCATGAAATTTTTGTTAAGCCCAGTTCAAAACTTTACAACTGACATAAATGATTTTCAATTGTCAAACAATACTAACTATTATGTTAATTGGGAGACCATAATAATTTTAATCTCCCGTATAGAAAATCAAAGACACGTTCTTGAACAGAACTAATTACTTAAAAATGATGTAATCTACGGGTAAAGAAAACTCAGGGCAAGAATTTTTATAAATGTCTCTATTATAAGATTGAAACTATATCTAGAATAGGTTTACAAAAAAAAGTCACCAAATAGTTCATTACCTGTTAGAATCCATAGCAGCTGGTGAGTCACTTGAGAATATTAAGTTTGATGGTTGAAATAGGTGAGTCAACATTCCCACTAAGAGGACATGCTCTACTTGTCACAATAACACAAGAAAATAACTCAGCTGAACTTTCAAAAAGAGGAAACCTCTGAGACGAAACCGAGAGAAAAGACAAAATAAGGTCTAACCACGGAGAACGCCTGCTCTGGACTGGAGACTCAGGCAATCAGCTGACGAGTAAACCCTGCTATCCCTACCCGGCCAACTGCTTTTATCCTAGGGGTGGGGTGAGCAACCTTGAGCTCAAGCTTACCAGCACTTTTCAAACTTTTTTATCTTCTTTTATGATAGCATTTAGCAGCTGGGCACCCATGGGGACGATTTAATCTTCGGAAGACTTTCGCGAAAGTGTGATGGGCGAGTTGAGCGGAATATGTTCGAATTTGCCGGGCATGAGGGCATAAGATCACGCCACTTGGCTGAGCCCTGCTATTGGTGGGTGTATAGAGCAGGCCACCTGCCCGCGCATGGTTACCAACTCTACCAGCCCTAAGCTCCCAACAGCCCTAAGGTCTAGGTCGTCAATACAAGAACAACACTGCTTTTCTTCTCATCTCATCCATTCACAGTCTATTCCCACCTAGATAATTTTAATATAAATATTTCATTAAGTTGCTAATACATCTGGCAATAGTATTATTAATCAATCATTAATAATTATTTTAGATTTATAAAATAAAGCAACTCAACCTCCAAAAGGAATTATAACATTCAATCCTATAATGAGTTGAAGATAGCCTTTGAGGGTGATAAGAATTCGCCTAAGAGAAAATCTATATTTCGAACGTTTCGGCTATATTTTACACACGAGTTACAAACGAGAATAATCAGAACAGTAAGCAAAATTTTGCATCATGACAATTATGACAAATAGTTTATAAAATTTGTTTTCGTTTTAAGTGCATATTAGGTAAAAAAAAAAGTCCTTTCTTAATGAACAAATTGACCAGTAGTTTTACACAGAACGTGAGAGAAAGCAAAAAAATGATTAACAAAGACCCAGGTAAAAAAAAAACTGCAAAGATACCCATAAGCACAGAAATAACAGTATTTGTTTTGATAATTATTATTTTTAAAAAACACAACAAATGCTGTAATGAAATATGGATTTTTCTGAAAATCTGGCGTTTTCTCTCAATCATTCAATTATACAGAAATTCCATTACTAAATACAATAAGTCATTTTTGTTCAGGAATTTTAGTTACATGAGACCATAAGTGATTAATGAATGGTATACATTCTCAAAAATTAAACGCATTAGTTTTAACAGTTATTTTAGGAATCTACCTTTCTTCAAGCCCATGCATATAAATAGGCAAGATTTTGTATAAGAGATTCAGTTTATGGACTAAGCTTTTTATTAGCAACAGGATTCAATGAAACTCAGTTAATTAATGGAGCTATTATTTATTTTTGAGATTTTTCAACAATTAAAAATGGTATTTATAAGTGGAGGGTCGATAAAACAACACATCAGTATAACGTTTAATAAAAAAAATATATAACCTCCAACAGATAAACATTCCTTGAATATGGTAAAATTGATGGCCGAGAAGACATCACTGTCAACTTGAAGTACCCAAAACGGAAGTTACAGAAAATTCTACATGTTTTATATATATGTATATATTTTGGTGTGTGTGTGAATGTATAATTATTGAAATTGAATATCAATCTCCTCTTGTAAATTGGAATTTATTTTTTATTTCAGTTAAATTCTTATCTATTTTGTTAATTTTGTCACTAATTAGGGATTAAGTTAATTTTTTTTCGAAAATTATCTCCTAACTACAGGATTTCTTTTCCTTATTTACACCAGTTCCTATACTTACTTGATGATATAGAAATTTAAGCATTGATCGCACTTAGACGTGAAGAGCAAGTCACATTGTTGTGAGCTCTTCAAAATAAATATTTCTGAATCATTTTGAAGCTAAGTGCATCATTACATCGGGTTTAATTCCGTTTTAAACCATTACATTTATTCTAGTGCGCTTTCTCCTTCCCTCTAAAGGAAGCTACACTGCTTATGACTACTAAAGTCCACGTATATAATAGATCACGAAAATAACGGTGGTTCAAATTTTGATATATACATATTTATAGGGCGGCCAAAAATTCGCTAACACTTGAAAAAGTCGTATAAAAAACATTTGGCATTTTAAGAATAGTTTATTTACAAGAAAGCTAAGTTTTTGTAAATTACATCGTGTAATTGACCACAATTTCGAAAAACCTCCAAGTCTACAAATAGCTGATGAAGAAAAGATTGAATAATTTAAGAAAAAACTAACATAAGTTCACATCCATATGGCTTTTAGTATAGCTCTTAATTTACATTGTCATATCTCAATACATTCTATCCTGGCTAGAAAAGGGTGGCAACCTATAGATAACCCGTCCTAAAATTCTTAGTTAATAATAAATGGACGTTAAAATTTAAATAAAATATCTCAACAACAGGTATTTCTTATTAGAAATTTAATGAAGATTCTAAAAATGTGGTCGTTATTTCAGGGCCGCCACATGGGGGGGGGGGCTGCCGGGTACAGTTGTCCCGGGCCCGTGTGGGGCCTCGCTAATTGGAACAAAATGTATTGGGTATGAGCTTGTAAAAAAACGGGGTTTAGAAATGTAGACGGGCGTAGCCTATGTTTATTGCAATTGGATCTATATTTTTTAAACGACAAATTAAGTGCAGCCCCAGAATAGTATATTTCACGAGGAGTCGTAATAAAACTACAAGTACCGATAGTGACCTTTGCTGCACCGATTTTCGTTTTTTTTCTCATTTCGCTCAAAACTCAGAATAAAAATAATTTTAAAATTGTCCAAAGTCCTATAGCAAAGTACTAGAATTTTGTGTCTGCTCTGAGAAGTGGGGGCCCTGCGTTATTTACATAAACCAAAAACCCGTTAAATACAGTTTTCATAAAAAAACGATAGTTTTGAAAATAGACAAACGTTTGATTAGCTCTGCTACATTTTGAGGTAGAACGCTCATTTTTCAGTTAACTACAAATGACATAAAAAATAAAACCCTAAAGTTATGACATCTCAATGCGGGACACCCTGTATATCAAGTTTCATAGAGAAAAAATATATTTAGTATTGGCGGTGTGTTGTTAACAGACCCATATGTTTATAGATTTTAAGGGTGGTCTTTTTCGGTATCTAGAAGGTAGGATCGGTGAAGATTTGAAGAAACTCTTTCATGAGTGCAACCTCAATAGCTACATACGTTCGGAAAGTGCTAAAATGAACAAACACTTTTATTTTTATTGTAGTGGTCGCATCTCTTAATTTAATCAGGTTCTGAGTAACAGAAATTTAGACAAAATATAATTTCAGTTTTATTTCCTGACGCGCAAGAGAGGCCATGAAATATGTAGAGCAACTATAAACATTTCGGAGAAGATTCAGTATTTTTTTTTTTTTGTAAATACTAAGCATCCGACATTTTTAGATTATAATAAATAATATCTATAATATAATTAATTTCTCTTCCGTTGTTATTGTTAAAAGATGGGAAGAGTTCTTGAATAAGGCAGTCGAAGGCCGGAAACTAATGAATGCGTCTATTTAGGTAGTCAATTAGTTATAATATTAGAAATAATACTAGAAGTACTTCTAAAATGAATTTAGACTTCATATCGACATCATGGACACTCTTGAGTTTTGAACAGGGGACGATCACATGGGAAGCGAGTGTTCTACCGCGTGCCATGTGATTCGGAATTTGACAATACGACGGCCAAAGGTGTTTATCGAGTTTCTTTGCGAGGAAGTAAAAACAAGGGGCGGAACGTACATCGTGATTGAAGTTTATGTTTTATTCACAAGTTATTCGAATGATCAATCAGAATAAACATATTTTAGTGAATAATGATAGATTTATTATGATGTTACCAGCCGGAAATATGTATATATATGTGTGTTTGAATAGGATTAATCAGTAGACCAACTAGAAATAAATAATAACGAACAATGAATAATGAGTGATGAATAACGAATAATTCTGTGAATAATTCATGATGTTCCTTGTGAATAAGATAATTCAGTGAATTATTCATCACTCACTAAAAATGTATGTGAATAATCATTCGAATAATACTTTATTCGAATAATGCCCAACTCTGATATATATATATATATATATATATATATATATATATATATATATATATATATATATATATATATACATATACACCTTTATATATATATATATATATATATATATATACATACATATATACACCTATATATATATATATATATATATATATATATATATATATATATATATAATCTAAGGGAATATATAGACTGTTGCCATACCCTTTCATGGAGAACGCCGTGCTTTGTTATGCCTGTTCTGGCATTGGCTGTAGTACTTTAGACAAGCGCTTTCAACATAAGTGTATCATCTTCTTCAGTCCTCCTGCCAATGCCTGTGACAACGGTCACTACATGTGCATATGAAAACAGTATATTTCCTGGAGGACCTATGTATAAACAGAATATATATATATATATATATATATATATATATATATATATATATATATATATATATACACACGTCGATATGTGTGTGTGTGTGTGTGTCTACTCTATTGTGCAACATAAAAAGGATGGGATTTTCCGGTGTGGCGGTCATTTGTTGGGGAAATTGTGATTTCCTGCTGGAAATTTCCTGAACTGATGTAAACAAAACGTTTCAGCCAACTAATACTCGTAAAACCAGATAAAACGACCTAGATGCAGTGTGTTTCTCGAAGGTGCAATAAATTCCTAAGTCCTTTTAAAAATCTGACTCCAGTAATTACTGTGGTTTAATAAAAATAAAAACAAAATAAGCATAATCGTTCTTACGAGGTTAAACCCCACCCACCAGTCTCTATTATTGAATACATATTAAATATGTAATGAAGAAAAGTAGAATATTCTTAACGGACAGAAAAAAATGAAATTATGCACTCAATAAGAATTGTTATTACATTGATGATAAATAACACAAATTTTCTGTTTTATAATATTATCATATACATACGTCAGGCGTTTCGTATCTTACTTTTAAAATTATTTGCTTATTTAAAACCATAACACCTGGCTAATAACTTAGAGTAAACCCAAGATGAATAAATCAAGAAACACCATGTCTCTTCTTTCATTATTTTTAGCGTGTCCTCTCTTCCCCCTTTCCTGTATGTGTATATGTTACCGGCAAAGTATATAAATCAGGCATTCTATAGAATGCCTAAATGTAAGAAATAAAGCTTATTTCATACTTTGCCCTGGCATTCTGTAGAATGCCTACTGTGCTTTAGGCTAAGTATGAAAGACAGGATTTGTAGCTTGTAGGAGTAACTACCGCCGCACACTGGGCAAAATGACGTTTTACGGCGACAAAAGTCGAAAATGTGATGTCGTCGTAGAAAGTCAATTCACGTGTCAAAACGTGCAAACCTGTTTAAAACAATAAGGAATGCAACCATTGCTAGTCTCTTCCACTTC